>JAFFZH010011410.1:2119-12509 GCA_018420115.1 Euura saliciscinereae
AATTGACAAAGTTAGCAATCGCCATTTCTGAACCGGAAGTCGGATCGAGTACACAAACAAAATTGCACATCTGCAGGCTTAAAACAGTATCCAGTGCAAATTTCATCAAAATCGGTTCAGCGGTTTGGCTGAAACCGTGTTTACAAGAAATGGGGGGGTCACATACACCACTCTTGAAAATGCTCGAAAACGACTACCCAGGTGCCAAAACGTGCTCCCTACATGATTTTAGAATTTTTACTCGATCCGACGTTTTTCGCGATGGCGAATGTATAAGGCACTCCGTTTTTAACGATCGTGCCTAAAAACTTACCCTTAGTATAATATATTATCGTCCCGTTGATCTTCTGTAGGTACGCAAATTCTCACAACACTGTTTACTTGTCACTTCGCCATCTTGGATATGGTCAGCGTAGACGCGGTCGATATCGATCAATGTCGCACGTTTCGACTATCGATTGTATAGATTATGTTCGCTAATTCAAATTCAAGCAGATTATGCAGACAGTGCGCACACAGATTCTTGCCATGTACTTCTATGCAGATTCTGCATGCATTGTGCTGGCAGAGGAAATGCAGTGATATGGTCTAAGAATCTGCAGGTGATCCGCGATAATACTGCAGACAGATTCTTGAATAAGAAATAGCTCTCGCGCCTTCGGGTACTTGGCGGCGATTCGCTGCCGCGAATCTTGATATTGCCAGATGCACATTTTCTTAATTTTGTAGAGATCGGTACATTTTTTTTAAATCTTGTTTAAGCCATATCTTCAGTCAAGGGGTTTCTTTGCAACAGCATGTTTCCAAACTGTAGTTGACTCTTAATAGCTATAGTTCGATGTTATAAAGGTACCCGTTATATCAGGGGAGGTCATAATGAGACGCCCCTGAACTTAGTATTCTGAGGAAATAGTTGATCGAAATAAGTGATACCAAATATCTGAATCAGTGGTTGCTGCGTCAACCAGTATTATTGTGAAAACAGTCTTGTCCCAGACTTTAAACTCTGAACACGTATATTCACTTGCTGAATAAACATATAATTTCTTGCACCTTAAACTTGGTCTCACGTGTCGCCTTTATCATTTCGGGAGAACCCTTTATTTTATTCGTGACAAGGTCCCATCCTTCGTTACATTGGCGTCAGAAGTGGGATTCTTCCTGATCCGGTAATTGGTGATTTTGTGAGTGAAAGAGGAGGTGACCAGAAAAACGACTACAAGCAACTACGATTACAAAATATGATGAATGAAGAGAACGCAGCACCGGTAGCACCGTCTCCGCGCAAGCAGCGACGCACTACTCGGAGCACACGCGAGCTCCAATCTGTTTTATCGGAGATCGACGAGATTGCCGCAGCAACCCAAGGGCCTGCGACGTCCGCGACTCCTGATGTTCAACGGCCTCAGCTGCCACTTTCTGGGGAAGGAGAAAACCCCGTGAACCCTCCGGTTCAAGTATTACCCTGTCAACAGCAGCTTCTGGTGGAACAACGTCTCCACGTTCGATTGAATGCTGAGGGAGAGCTTCGCCAACTGGAGGTTGAAAATACACGCGAAGAATATCAACAAGCCATCGAGATTCAACGCATTCGAATTGAGCGAGAACGAGAAGAACGTAGACGTGATTTAGACGCTCAGCAACGTGACCTTGAAGTTCAACGCATCGAGGTCACAATTTTTACGTAGCTCTGGTCAACGTAGAGCGATGCTGCTGGCGGCGCTGACGCCAGTGCTTCAAACTCAGATCTGTAGTGGAGATGTGCCACAATTCGACCAGGCTAGACACAGAGTCTCTGAGGCTGGTTCAACATCAAATTTAGGTCGAGAGGATATGCGGCTTCCCATGACCCGAGCAGGGCCCAGTCAAAATTCTAACACCAACAGGCGATTTCCTTTAGTTAATGCTGTTCGAGAGGAAGTCGACGGGTTACCAGAGCAGTCGTTTCCCGAGTCCAGAACCAATCATTTCTTGAATGATACGCCTAGAAATATCAATGTTTTGCCTCCGCGAACCCTTACTAATGTGCTTAGCGCCCGGAATGGAGAGGAAAATCAGAACGGTTTTTGCGCTGGAGTTGAGGCTGGTGCTCCTCGAGACTCGTCGCGGGGTCCGCAGGGTGAAAGCATAGTATTGGACCAAGAAGGTCTGAGAGCGTTGATAAAGAAAGTTACCGAAAACGTACACAAAAATTTACCGAATTCGACCTTCGCGAACGCGGGTGTCTTTTGTCAACCACCTCAGAGTGTTCCAGAGAACGGTATTAGTTTGAATCGCGAAAACTTGCGAGATATTGTCTCCGAAGTATTTTCCAGTCTTCCTGCGAATAACCCCCCGTAGTCCGGACGTTAGTAACCAAAATTAACATCCACCTTGCATTTTGTGATGGAAGTATGAAATTTGGTATGGTGGTACACAAGACCCCCCTGCACAAGACCAGAGGTGGAGCCACCTCCACCGCCCCCCCGCTTCCGCCCTTGGGGGCGGATAACCCCCGCGGAAATGGATTATCGCATTTATCTCATCCGTGGTACGTCGTACGGAAAAAAATTTGAAAACGAAAAGATGCGCCTCCTAATTCAGAACAAAAAAGGTATCCACCATTTTTGTCGTAGGAGCCACCATTTTGGTGTATACGGGTTTCCAAGTTGGCGGGCGCAGTAATGAATCACGCAATTTCACGACGTACACCTTACACATGTTTCGAACCTACGCGACTGAATCACGCAAATTGAATTTTCGGTGGTAGTGGTAGAGTAGATAATTGGTAGTGGGTGAATTAATAACAGCAATATAATGTCTTCATGGCAAAACCAGAGTTCTGATCATACACCTGACCAGAAATTTATTCTTCTAAAGTAGTTCGATGCAGCAGAATACAGAGTAGTAAGAAAATTGATTATTCACAATTATTCATTCATTCTCTTTGCGAACACCCTCCACATTCGCACAGCTCTGTGCATTTTAAATTAGCTTTGATGCATTTGCACCGAGACATGCATTCCTTCTTGCAACCACATTTGGTCAACGCAAGCAACGCCTCTTGCACTAAAGGAATTGTGGTCCACACCGGCTCCCAAGATTCCTTATCCTCGGATCGCTGCCATCCCCAAAGCGATGGATCTGGAAATATTTGGAGCGCTTCGAGACACTGTCCCCATACGTATCCCCCTTGAAAAGCTGCCCGTTTCAAGTGCTGTTCCAAAGCATCGAGCGTGGGAGGAATGGCTTCCAATTGTCTACTCTTTCGCGTGAATAGTTTCCTACGGCACTCATTCACTGTTTTCGCACTGCCAGTCCTGTCATACAAAGCCACGACATACGCTTGCAAGTGATCCACTCCGTCAGCAATATTCCCGGAAGCTAGAGCGTGGAACGCGGTTGTAGCCATAGGATAAGCTTGCCAAACATCAAAAGCTGTTTTTTTTCCTTTGCCGCCAAATGAAGATACGGTATCACAACCGGTAACAGCGTGAAAAGTAGGCAAGACAAATGATTTCTCTGGACCTATAAATATGATACAGCGATTAAAGACGTTATCATAGCTGTACATCAAGTTCTACGTGTCACACGTATATATATTCTTACCTAAGGCTTCAGAGACAGTATGGGCTGCGATGAATTGGTGATGTCTTCCCGTACCTATAGAGACCCATAGTTCGTCAAGTTTTTCGATTCTTTTGGCGTATGCGATACACAGAACCAAAACATCAGTGTCCGTAGTCCTCACCATAACACTGCAGTAGCCCTGCGCAACAGCATCAGCTACGTGAAGTATCAAACGTGTGTCAGCTTCCTCGTGATTGCAAGGCATTAGCAGATGCCGGTTCTCAGCACTGCCAGAAATGAGGACATCAGATTTGAACGTTGATACAAGTATCACCCCAGGAATTATGGCTTCCTTCATGCTCAGTGCTAACATTTCGAAGAGTTCACTTTTGTTCGAAGCTTCTCGTAAAAAGCTAGCCCAAGACCCCTTAGGAATCTTTGTGGACGGTAACACTCGCGTTCGATTCCCTCTACCGCGCTTCTCACGGGTACCGTTCTTCAAGCTATCAGCTTTATATCGATCCCATACAACATCGATTCTCTGAACTCCACTATGGCATTCATTTTTCAAATACGGGAAAAATATTCTCTCGAAGTACTCTTTAAAATCGATTGACGTACCTGGGGATAACATGTGAACAAGAGCAGCACCATCATATATTTTTGCGTGGACTGACGGACTTTTGGTTGACGTAGAATTCGAACAAGTTCCGGTGAGACACCGTATGAGATCAGATTTTGTACACGATCTCATTTGTCCCCCAGTTGACAGAGCAGGTGGACGAGACTGGTTTTCATGAGTGAAAAAATCGTCAAGATCGCCACATCTGCTTTGACAGGCTATAAACAAACGACCGAAGAGAGCACAATCATTTTTTAGTCCAGCAAGCTTAGCCTTGTTCTTGTTTACAACCGAAGTAGTTGAGGATGCAGTGAAGATGGGAAATTTGTTCTGTTTTATGGTGTCCATCAGTGATCGCTCTGAACTTTTTAAGCGCTCTTCGACGAAATTCTTGTACTGCATCAAGCCTATGCTCTCGATGTTCATGACAGTGTCTATCGCCGCAGGCGTTGTCAACAGTTTTGTGTCTATGTTATATAAGTCTTTAGTTTCCTCCATGAATGGGTTGCCTAGGTCCTCTATTGCGATCACCATTGATTGGACATGGATGCGAAACTTGTTTCTAGCCGATGGAGTATCACTGTGGTGAAGTGGACTTTCCTCAGCCCCAAGTTGTAGGACGTATGTTTCGAATTGCGTCACCATAGTAGCTACTTCTGGGCCCGCTAGCATCCATTTACGCAATGCATCTGCAGATTCAGTGAGACCGACCATACCTGAATCAAAGTAATCATTTATATATATGCAGATATGGAACAACTCGCAGCGTAGACACTTTTTCTCAAATATGAGAACTCATTTGAGTGACCAATTGTATAGCAACTATTTTACACTCACCTCCGTCTCCTTTTAAGTCTGCGTTCAGTTGTTCGTGCATTTGGTCAAGAGCTATAGCTGAGAAGGGTCTTGTTGATTTTCTTGCAACGAATTTTCCAGCATTGAATTGTGCCGCGAGTTCGGGATGAATATTTTCCACTTCCACCAAGTCAGCGATATGGACAGATAGCCAGCGAGCGTAGTTCACCTGATCTAGAGCGAAGAACCATGGAACCAATTTTGTGAGAGATTCCTTATACAAGGAAAAATTGGCAGATCGGATTGAGCGAATGAATTGGAATATTTCCAATTCCAGATTGAGGACAATGTTCCAGTATTTGTATTGCGGTATGGTCCTGCATTGTTCATCATGCCATTCTGAAAATGTCAGGGAATCATTTTCGTCAAGGTCGTCTCGGTAGCTTTCGTAAGCCTTTTCTCGTAAAGCATACAGCGCAGCAGCTGTAACCTGAAGACATTTAAATTAGCGATGTGCGAGGTAGAAGTTGCGGCGTTTCGTACGCGATAATAAGAGAAATACTTACTTGATGTGTGTATCGCGTTCTAGTCAGATGTGATGCCTTCAACATCGACTCTGCGCGACCTGACGTAGTAACTTCTGCTCTCGTCAGAACATTCACCCATCCGCTGCCGTCTAGCCAATGACCAGCAGCACGAAAAGCAGCCATTTCAATGTGCAAACCACCAAGGAAGATGAAGAATTTATCTTTGCCATGTGTTTCCGGAAGCAAGTACTGGATTTGTTTACATAAAGCATAAAGTGGTTGATCAACGACCATCACTGGCACCTGTTCAGGATTAAGATACGCGATGGCATCTTTTACAACATTCATAGAATGAAGCATCATGGCTGTCGTGTGAGCCTGGTCAGTGAAAATCGGCATCAAGGCTGTAGTTGTTATATGCTCAATATTGTTATTGTTCTCCGCAGCGTGGAATGCAGACCATGGAATACATGCATCTGTGTTTCCAGTTGCCCTTTTTAACCAGGGTTCTTCCTGAGCAAGGGGGTCGTTATCTTCTGACAAATCAACGGAACAAATTTCTACCGGCGCAAATTTTGCGTTTTTCACGTTCAAAAAACAGGGTTTGACGATGGCATACTCTGCTGGCAGCTCCATGACTTTTCTACTGTTTTCTCCAATGTTTATTAGGTTTCTCTTAGATCCTGGAACCAAAAAAGGGAGTTTATTTGCATCAGCACCTCTCCCGTCACGCAGTTGCTATTCAAACACACAAACCTGACTCTCCTGGCAGTAAATGCTGCATCAGTGATATTGCTGTTCCGTGAAAAGAGGTTTTAGCTGTTGTTGACGACGTATCATGATCTATATTGTCAGCTGCAGCAGTGGTAAAGACATCACGTGAAAGAGAAGGTGGACATACAACATTTTCTTTGTGGTATCTGTATACAATAACAATACAATTGTTGATCTGTGTTGCAACAAATTCGACGTATAAATTTAACCAGTAACTGATAATTCGAATAATTGTTGGAACAACTGGACGCTTACTCACCTACTGCATACTCTATTTGCTCTGTCGGTGATAATGGATTGTAAACGGTCGTATGAGATACTCAATCCTAGGTCGTGGGTAATTTTTACTAAATTCTTACTCCGAGACTCCCCATAAATTTTCATAGCCAGATATACAGTAACCGGGGTTTCACGCCTTGCGTCATGTCGTCTCCTTGTTGTTTCATTTCTGGTGCGTTGATTTGCATGGTAGAACAAAAGCTGAGATATGGTCGAGACAACTTGATCTGAATCAATTTCTTGCTCACTAGGACTACAGTGAATGCTGCTTGGGCCCTTCAGAATCATTTTAACCAACGTCCTCAAAGACGTTGGCACGCATTCCTCTTGACATTCAGGATTCATATCTTCCCAGTTGCACTGCTTATGCTTGAATATATCCGACCTTACAATATTCGCGGTATGCAAAAGTTCGAGCGCATCGGTATCAAAATCACGTGTAGCATTCGATCGAATAATGAAGTTGACATCATGTCTGAACGTGATCAAGGTGTCTTGGCCGGGATTACCTACTGCTTCGAGGTACGGGCATGCTTCTAAAATACGCTCTCTTAGTCGAGATGAATGAATGGAAACCTCCATCCCTAAATCTTTCATCGCGTCGCCGTATATTTTTGATAGCTGGGCCATTTTAAAAACAGGTAACTTATCTCCGCTCGAGTTTTTCACATCATTGATATAGTCTATCAAGGCAGCTAGTGCGTAACCATTCAGCTCCTGTCGCTTTCTAGATTCCTCGCTATTTCCCGCTTGGTATGATCTGTCATAAGAATAGAGTAGTTAACCCAAATTATCCACATAACACCGTTAGCCTGACATAATCAAGAAAAAAAACAGTACAGAGACCAATTGTACGTATTATTGAGTGAAAAGAGGGATGGCGGCAAACCTCATTTTATTATAAAAATCCGTCTGACACGTGGTGTGATACTCTGCTCCTAACGCGATTAAGTCAACCGCACCCTGTAGCTTGGCTAACATCTGGGTATCATTCATTTTTAGAGCGTAGTCAATAATTTTATTGCTCGTGGACAAAGTCTGGACTCTACATGAAGTATGTTTAGGTGTTCCAGAACAATTGCAAAATATACACGTATTTTTTCCGAAACGTGTTGTTGTTTTTCGGGTTTTTATCGGTGAAGGACACTTGGATTTGCTTGGATCACTCGCAGCTTGAACCCTCTTTTCTGCTCTCTGCAATCGACTTTTCGAAAAGAACCGCTTACAGCTCCGGTGGTATTTGGCATTATTTTTCACCAGCGTATTTAAAATTCCGATTCCGTTATCATTCAGACTAGTCAGATCAATAGGAAAAGGAAGGGAGGATAGTTGGCCCATATCATTATAGGATTCTAGGACTGTTACCAACGATTTATATCCCTCGTCTGTATTACCTCTCGTATTATTCTTTGGGTTCGAGAGCGGTTCGTCACTTTCTTTTTGACAAATTACACATTTATTGTAATCAATACAGGCATGCTTTTCCTCCACCGGCAACGATACGTCTACAAGTGCAAACTCTTTTTTCATCATTTTGTGTTGAAATACATCCGTAAATTATTATAGGAAAAAATGATCTCAACCCCTGAAAGTATTAATATACAACAAAAATTAAAAGATCCAGCACCAATTGCATTTACCCGAATAGACCGAAGAAAAGTCTACTTACCTCTTTATAGTGACGATCATAAGTGAATCTCAAATACACTCCGTGCTATTGATGAATTATTATAAGAATACACCACTAATAACGTTCACGACGCGCATAATGCTATGACGCCATAATGCCTCGAAAAATTGAACATCGCGGCGACTTTGTATTGTTACGCGCCGTGACCCACAGTGCAACCGGGAAACTGCGAATCTTGTACTGTATTCACCCGTACAAACTTCTATGCTCTCTCACACCAAAATGGCGGTTTCCACAACAAAAATGGTAGAGACCTTTTTTGTTCTAAATTAGGAGGCGCATCTTTTTGTTTCCACAATTTTTTTCGTACAACATACCACGGATGAGATAAATGCAATAATCCATTTCCGCGGGGGTAATCCATCTCCAAGGGTGGGAAGGGGGGGGCGGTGGAGATGGCTCCACCTCTGGTCTTGTGCAGGGGGGTCTTATGTACCATCATACCAAATTTCATACTTCCATCACAAAATGCAAGGTGATATTCGTTAACGTCCGGACTACCGCCGAATCATCCCGCCAACGTTAATGCACCAGTTGTCGAGCCAACTTTGCCTCAGGGGTTTGTCCGAAATTCGCAGAACGTTAGACCCAGCACGTATGACGGTTCGACTCCGTGGGCGATCTATGAGCGCCAATTTTTAATGATTGCGGAATTGAATAAATGGAATTCCGCGGAGAAAGCCGCGACTTTGACTGCATCGCTAAGGGGAAATGCTCTGAGCGCTCTAAGTTCATTAACCGATGTAGATGCACGCGACTACAATAAAATCTGTACCGCTTTAAAATTGCGTTTCGGGGAGGAACATCTTTCTGACCTGTATTTCACTCGGTTCGAGAACCGGCGACAAAAGAAGGGAGAGGATCTCGCCACCCTTGGACATGATCTAGAGCGGTTAGCACGAAGTGCAATTCCCGATGGTCTAGGTTCCAGCAGGGACAAGTTAACTTGCGCGCGTTTCATAAACGCGATTTCCGACCCGACTACCAGGCATGCTCTGAAGGTGGCCAGGCCTTCAACCCTTCGCGACGCAGTCGTAAGGGGATTGGAACTAGAGATTCTCAATCGAGAAGACGCCGGTTCTCAGCGAATTAGACAAATCACTGAGGAAAAACCAATTAAAAGTCCTCTGGCGAGATCCTCTGCCTCTCCTGTTCCGCAACAGAGCCAATCTAATCCTTTCCGGGGCCGCGTGAGTTATAATCCGGGTCAACCAAATAGGAATTTCGTGAAGACGTGTAAATTCTGTAAAAAAAGAGGACACGAGGTCCAAAATTGTTACGCGTTGGAGAGACATATACAGGAGACTGATCGGGAACGGACCGATAGGCAGGGTCCATGGCGCGAGGGGCGGGAGAATCAAAACCGGGACGGGTCTAATCAGAATCAATACCGGTACAGCCAGTCTTCGACTTCGCGTGGACCACCGACTGACTCCCGAGAAAATAACCGTGAATCAAATCCGCCAAAAAACTGACTTTAGGTAGCCTCACAGGGCAGAAGCTATCTTCCTCGGTTACACTCGCATGCCCTCCTTTTACTCACTTCGTAGTTCGCGGACTTCGCCAGTCCGGGTTGTACGCGAAAGGCTCAATTGACGGTGTCAATTGCCTTTGGGTAATAGACACTGGAGCCGAGGTTACTGTAATCCGGTCAGATTTGTTAGGTTCGGACTCGGAACCGTCTTCTTCCGGCTCGGTTCTTCGTACGGCCACAGGAGAGGCGACCCCCGTTTTAGGCAAAGCGTTTGTTGAAATAAATGTGGAAGGTTGTATCCGTTCTTCCCACGAAGTCTTTGTGGCGGATATCGAGGACGATGGGATTCTGGGGATAGATTTTCTGTCACAACACAAATGTCTGATTTCAACCGAGGAAAGTACTCTTTGCTCCGACGGGAAAGCAATTTCTTTACAAACCACGCGATATTCAGATCCTTTGCATCGCAGATCGGGTTTTTCTTCAACTGTCAGGGGTCTTGGGCGAGGTAGTCAATTAGAATCCCAGACTCCTCTACCTACCACCTCACAACTAACGATTAACGTCTTCGACGAGTTAGTTTCTGTTCCTTTTGATTCGCCAGATATAATCGAAGTAGTTGAGATTCCCGACTCAGCTGTCCCTGAGTATCTCCGGAAGTTGCTAAAAGATTCATCCAC
>JAFFZH010011412.1:0-35007 GCA_018420115.1 Euura saliciscinereae
ACCGTGCCTATTAGTGTACACGGATCACAGTGAGGATTAACGTTATAATGTATGTATCTTCTAGCATACCCGATTGAAATAAGTATAAGTGAGGTTTCATTGTATTGGCAAATAGAACGTTCGAGCATATGCTATTGGTCTGTAACTTACCGCTGGGAACACCGACGCACACCAATGCGGCGACGAGAAGACAGAAGATCTTGTTCATGTTGAAGGTAGCCACTTACTTCGTTAGAAATAGGTTTCTGGTTAGAATTCGTCCGATCCGTCGTATTTATACACAGCAGCGAGACCCCCAACCACGTCGATAACTTAACGTAGGCGATGAACAAAACATTGGTAACGTATGTCGCGTGTCCAATGACATAAGGACGTAAGCGCCATTATATATAGTTATACGACGTTTTGCTGTTTATAATGGCATAAAGTCGTATAATTTTTTTTTTCACGCCAATCGCTTTGAAAACGTTCGAAGCGTATAGATCAATTGAAATTACGAGATCGAAAAATGTAAGTGCAAAAGGTCGTAAGTTGGGCGGATACGACCTTCTGCTTTTAACTGCGATTTCTTCTATCGAATTTTTCGAAACGACGTCGATTTCGATTTTTCTTTGCTTTTCACGAGTTTTTACAGCTATTTGGAAAAATCGTGAAAAATTGAAGAAGAAAAAAATGGTGGATACGACCTTCTGCTTTTTACTACCAATTTTTTTTATCGAATTTTTTTAAATGGTCGTTCTTTCAATTTATCTTTGCGTTTTACGAGTTTTTACAGCTATTTTAAAAAAAAAACATGAGAAATATAAAAAAACAAAATGGCTCTTACGACGTTTTGCATTTACATTGTTTTTTGTTTTTCCTTGAAAATTGTAATGAAAGAACGACGTATCCGCCCAACTTACCACCTTTTGCACTTACATTTTTCGATCTCGTAATTCCGAATGATCCATACGTTTTGGCCGTTTTCAGAGCGAATGGCGTGAAAAAAAATTATACGACCTTTTGCGACCAAAATCGCGTTTTTGGCGCTTCCCTACTGAAAAAGTTCACGTCATAAATGTCATGAAAAAGTAGGTAGTTAATCATGTGATAAATCGTATGCTCTTATGGAAGATTTCAGGTTCACGTTTAATACCTTATTTATCATATGATTTATCATGTGATTTTTTAGATGGGTATATTTTGTTTGTGTAAAACGCATACTCAATTTCATAATTTATCATATGATTTGTTACATGATGATATTTTACGATGGAAGAAGAAAAAAAAGTTGAACCCGGGCTGGGATCGAACCGACGACCGTCGGATTCGGAAGCAGACACGCTTACTGTCTGACAATGAGCTACGCTCTCTGATGTGAGATATTCACAGGTTTTGGTTTATAAGCTTTGATGTGATTGGACGTTGAATTCAAGTTCCTTTGTAACGACTGAGGTTGATAAGTCCAAGACCTTATACTTATTATATCAAGCGTCGTAGCTCGCCCGGTATATAGCGTGTCTGCTTCTTGTTCAATATTTTCACGGCTAACATTTTAAACTCCTTCGACCTGAGCTCAGAAGACAACCGCACCCACTCTTACCGCAGGAAAAAAATCATAGAAACACAAGAAACACTCATCACCCTAACAGATAAAATCAATAGGTACTATACCACCTGGCGCCTGAAAATGAACCCAGATTAGTGCGAAGCCATAATCTTCAGAGGATACACTAAACATTACTCGGAAAGAAACCTGAAAGACCTGAAAAACTTCCAAATTACAACGCACAAACCAGGCACGCAAGAGCCAGTACAAATACCGCACCGGAAAAGTGTTAAATACCTGGGATATCGTATAGATCACTTAATAAGAGGAAACTATCACCACACGACACAACTGGATAAAGCCAAAAAAGCCCTCAAAGCTAACAGCAGATTATTTCACTGCCCCCATCTAGAAACCAAAGCCAAAGTCATATGCTACCAACTATTGGTTAGACCGATAATCACATACGCAGCACCAATACTCTAGAACATCGGGGCTTCCTTAATGAAACAATTCAGAATGTTCGAACGATCTTGCTTACGCATTGGCCTCAGAAACTACAGATCAATGCACTCAGTCTTCAGACACATGACCAGTAATCGAACAATCTACCAACTAGCAAACAAACCTAGAATAGACTCATTCATACTCACCCTCACGAGGGACTACTTCAGCAAACTCCCCACATAGACTAACCCCACCATAAAATTGCTTGCGACAACAGACCCAGCCTCGATCACAGACATGAACAGAACAGGATACTTACAGCCACAAGCATTTACCTACTTCGATAACCGAGGTTGCATACAAGACACCAAAAACATCCCTCAAATCTGTCACTGGCGACGAAATAGAGCTAACAAACGCATAGCGATGACAGGAACTGAGGACTTGACAGGCACATACAAATTCGTATATGCGACAGCCCTACCGATCAGAATCATTGACAACTTCACAAGACTTGACCATAAAAAATACTGGTGGACTAACAAAGACCCCACACACCACCGTACTCTACAAGCTAGAGCACCACGCAACACACACAATACCAAACAAAAAATAGCTGTAAATATTGTGAATACCCGAAGTATAAGACCTAGTTATAAGCAGCCCTACTCCCAAAAACCCATATGTATGGTTTACCTCAGGAAGCCACCTGAGTCTTTTCCCATCTAACAAACAACATCCCCACACGTCTACAAAGGATACACGAACTGCTTTTTTTTCCACTCCAATCATACCTTAACCCAAGAGAACTCCCGCATCTCACACCATACTAAGAACGAGAGCGCCTTACAATAATAATATGTATGCCATGAAACAAATAAAACTTCTAAAAGAGAAAAAAAGTAGCGGCACAGCCTCGGAATAAGAACGGTATGCCTGGCAAATTTCATCCAAATCGGTTCAGGGGTCCGAACGGAATCAAACTTTTCATGCAGGTGTTGCAAATAAAAAAACCTTTTCACATGTCACGTGACTCGGAAGGAAAAAGTAATCGTTTTTATAAGGGCCTCTGAATGTCTTTATTCTTTTGTATCCGGAATCTGTGTTGGGGAATGGAAAATTTATACGATACAGCGAATGAATATTTTCGAAATTGATTTTCATTGCTCACAATCTTATGCAGCTTGACATTATTCTCACTGGTATATACATATTCAGTAATCAATCGGAAGACGTGCTGGAAGAAAGTGGTAGTCTCTCGTCCAGCAGATGATTTCCGTTCTTCCACAAAAAGTTCTTCAGATTAGCACAAGCGGTTCCGAATATTCCGCTCCGCGGTAGCTGCTAAGAAGTGGCCTGTGAATAGATTCACCAAAATTAGTGAATAAATATATTCAGCATCTTCGTATCAGGTGCAGATACTGTCGATGACACTCACCAATAGTCTCTTCCGCTGCTTCGGTTCAGCTGGACTGGCATGGGATTTGTGATTATTCAGATCTTCCTGAGAAAGAGAAATTACGATTCAATGGCAATTACCAGAACACATTGAAAGTATAGTTTAAGAAACCATCATATTTCAGTTGATGTTGGAAGTAATATAAAAAGTCAAAATATTCAGGATCGTCGTTTAGAAGTACTAAACTGGTGCAGGTGGTACAATTGAAATCAGGGATCGAATGTTGAGTATCAAATACGTTTGCCTAACTGGAGGCTAAGGAAATAGATCGATTTATGAAAGCCTCATTGGAATTTGGTTTGTAGCAAACGGTAGATCTCAGTATGACAATTATATTTCTAACTAATGGTACGATTGTTTCCAACTTACTAGGGGCAAGCCTGAAAGCAGCATCCAAAATCGCATTGACTTTGATCTCCATTTTTTCGAATCTTCGAGTAATTGTGGCCTTAGCATCATTGATCTGTTTGCTGGTATCTGGAAATTAAAAGATACCTCAATAATGTAGACAATTTTCAAGTGCTAATTGACGCGCGATATTCTAGATGGGCACAATCGTCTTCAACTCACGTCCGGCGTCCTCTCCAGTTAGTTTCACATGGCTTATCATTTTGCGTTTGACTCGGGTGACATCCTCTGAAATTGGAATACAGACGTTATGATCAAGTCGTCTTCGACTCTCACTCAGTTCTAACAATAGCTGGATGAAAATCAAGCTAGGCTTCATGTATTTTTCGAATGAGTGTCACTTACTCCAGAATTCGGCAGCGACTTGATCTTTGCTTTCTGAAAATTCAATAGGCGTATCATGACAGAGTGGAAATTCACCAATTGACGCATGATATAATGGCAAAAGGTGAAAAAAAAAATGAAATATGAAGAATCAAAATAGAAAATCTCTGTCAATTAAAACAATTTCTCGACTTCACTCTGATACATGAAGCGAACAGTAGATCACAAAAACATTTTTAAAGGGTCAAAGTCGTCTTCGACTCACCCCTCCTACCCCCTAGGATAGAAGATACAGCGTTTGAGAGATAGACTCCGGATCCCTCCAAATCTTCTGAAATAGAAATACAGAGGTCCTGAATATCAAACGGAATGATTTTCCAGAATACGGAGACGTATAAATTGGTCAAGTAAGTGTATCCACTTATCACTTACCAGCGTCGTGGAAGTACATCGGGGAATCGTCATCTGAAAATAAAATAGGTACATCATGACACTGTTGTACTTTGTCAATATTTGACGCATGTCTTAGTAGCTATGACTTGAATATCTTCATTGGGTGACATTGTTTTGATCTTACTGGCGGCCGACCGTTTAATACCACTCGCAAGTGTTTCCAGTTGGTTTACGATACTTTTCACGGCATCTGAAATTTAAGTAAAGAGGACTGTGATTAAGTCGTCATTCCGAACAACAAGTGAATATCTGTCATTATCGAAAATCTCTGTATCTATAACTCACTCCTGATGGTAGCCTCGGTTGTGTTGACTCCTGAAACAAAAATCAGGTTATCATGACAACACTTGACGAATCGAGTGGAACCTGACACGTTGAAAATGGTTTGTACATTCCGTGTAGCATAAAATGTAGAGAATAAAATGGTTCCAAACAAAGAGCATAACGTTATAAATTCGAACAACAAGTGAATGTCTGTCATTATCGCAAATCTCTGTATCTTTAACTCACCGTTGATGGCAGCATAGGTTGGATCGACTCCTGAAACTAAAATCAGAATATCATGACAATACTTGACGAATCGAGTGGAACCGGACATGTTGAAAATGGTTTGAACATTCCGTGTCCAATATAAAAAAATCGGTTGTCACGATTAATCTCGCACTTCCGTCACCGCCTTTCCGCGATGCTGGTTGGCTGGCGGTTGATCTGGAAAATTTCTGTCTGCTTACTTCGCGCAGTTTGAGGCTGGCGATATTATCGTGAAAATGTCTGTCGGTTGACTTCCCGCCGTTTGATCTGAAAAAGGTCTGTCCGCTGACTTCGCGCCGTTCGAAGCTGTCGTTTTTTACAAGCGTGATTCAATGCGATAACCTGTATCTTCAAAGCGATAACGTATTTTGCGAAATTTCGAAGAGACCAAGACTTTGAACGACTAGATTGATTCGCGAAATTTTGGAGAGGTGAACAATAGTTCAAGATTTTGAACAGCTGAATTGATCTCGATGAAAGGTATGTTTGAGGCACAATTTAATAGTCTTCACATAACCTTCATCCAGGAAAATTCGTGTTGTGTTCGTTTGTGGCAGAATTCATGCAAAAGGTAGATTTTCTATAAGTAACGGGTACGGCGATGGTGATGTCAGTTTTGATCTGACAGCTAATAGTTATCAGCACACTTTTAATGTACTATAGTAGTATAGTGATTCTGAACCATGAACTTCGCCGTGCGACTGCTGTAAATGAACGTTGGTGATGCTCAGAAATACACGGTACGATTCTTCGGGAACTTTCATCACCAGGTTGACTTTGAAAGAAAAAGTAACTTAAAGTACCTAAATATTCAAGAATGAACATAGAAATCCCATATCTTCGCCGTGCGCGACTCTGGTTAGGTCAGTCAGGTCAGTTCAATGGTCCTTTGAACATTCACAGAAATGCAGAAAAGATAGGCATGGAGATTGCGATTACGGGATGGTAAGATTCTAGAAAAAACGCAGCTCCTATTCCTGATAAACGCCCCCGTTCGTTCGCGTTCGACTATGTGCTCCTATCAGTCACCAAACGGACCAGCACAGGGATCGCAGAAAAAATGAAAGACTATGAATATCAGACATCGGGATCAGCGGTTTTGGGATGGTCAAATTCAAGAAAAAATAGTAGATCTCATTCCGAAACGTTGCCGAAACATTATCTTTGCTCGGCTATTCTTGACATACGATTGAGAATCCGGATGTGAAGATTATCGGTCAGAATTTTGAAACTGACTTGAAATTAATAAATATTTGAAAAGCAAATATAGAACAATCTGCCTACGTTTCTGATAGCGAAAGTAATCAGGAATGGTTGTTTTGCAGCCACAGAATTCTCGTGAACTTTTTAGAACCTATGAAAAGGTCAAAGTTTAAAGTGCAAATAAAAATAATTATTTAAAAGTAAGTATCGGTTCAAAAGTTCACCTGAAAGTCATAGAACTATTTCAGAGCTTAAAAGAAAACATACAAAAATTGGGATCGAATGGAAAATGGTGCGAGATCCAGAGACGCGTCGCGTTGAGGTGGACAGCGACGTATCGAGTAATGCATTTGTCTACAGTTCTGAAGTTTATAAAGTTAGCATCTGCAGTGCGTGCCTTGAACATGAAGGATATAACTCGACTTCGTTTACGCAGTTGCTCGTTTTCGAGAAAAATGCGAATAAAATGGGGCAGTTGAATTTCAGCATCCGGTTTTCAAATACAATACCTGTTATGCAAGCGCTTGACAGAATTTCAGATAAATTATCATGCCAACCGTTTGCACGTCGTGTGCGCAAACAGCACCCACAATAATTGATCAGTAATCATTACCGCAACCACTGAGAAAATGACAATTCCAAATCTACAAAGCTGGTACCAAAATTCATTAGTGCAGATGCGCCGGGAGCGGTTCAATTTCGTCCGTTCCAGTTCCTAAACAAAGAAAGCCGTGAAAATGATAGTGAATCAAGCTGAATATCAAAAATGATGCATAATTTTGATGCCTTCAGTTCGTTCTGTTTCATTTAGGTTGATTAAGCAGCAAACAAGTAACATTTCAGAATCAGTCATTTCGGAATGTAACTTTTTGTCTGCCTATATATGGGCAATACTGGATTTTGGTACCAGCTTTGTAGATTTGGATATTTTTTTTCTTCAACCAATTTTATTTTATTTTTCTCGAAAGCAAGTAAACGTGCAAATGAAATCGAGTTATATTCTTCATATTCAAGGTACGCGCAAATGATTTACCGTATTTTCAGACAATTATCTTGACTGCAGATGCTAACATTATGAACCTACAGTTCTGCACGAAATCTGTGTCGTTAAAAGACGTTTTTATGATGAGCACGCGATTACTTCTGAAACACTCTTAACCCTAGACGGATACTCCTATTCTTCGTCCCATAAGGAATACATTGTTTCTGGGGTTACGAATAACCCCGAGTATCCGTCTAGGGTTAACAGTTGATGCTATCCGTCAACGAACAATACACAAGCTCAAATTAATATGAATCAATCGTTCTTTAACGATAACGTATTTTGAGGTAACTCCGCAAAAATATTTTTGTGGTGATCCGTTTGGTGAGCGGATTTGTATCCAATCAAACAGATTTCAATTAAACCTAGAACACTGATATTTTTTTAAGGACATTGAAGAACGCTCTAACGCGTAAAGTCGGATTCTGAAGCGCGCGAATACAAATTAAAAATGTAATTGGTAATTGATTATCTTCCAATTACTAATTACAAAAGTAATTGATAATTGAATTTTTGTTCAATTACAAATTGAAAAGGTAATCGGCAATTGAATTTCTCCCAATTACAAATTACAAAAGTAATTGGTAATTGATTTTTTTTCGATTACAAATTACGACTGTATTAATTGGTAATTGAAATGTAATTAATTACACAATGTAATTGGATGCTGCCCAACACTGCGAGTGTATCGAACCCGTCTTAAATCAATTTTTTTCTGTTTACTTTTTTTTTGCCTACATTCCAATTAATTTACGCCTAGAACCACAATTTGGCATAGGAAAGTCAGACAAGTCGTTTTTGGCATAATTATCAAGGATTTTTCCTGTAAAAAGGGAAGCCTGGCCAGGTCATGGCCAGCCGTGCGTGACGATTCTGGTCGGGTCCTTGTCAGACGTCCCGACCAGCCCCCGAAGAAAACCAGGGCTTCCCGGCTAGCCCCCGACCAGTTCCCCAGTTCGATTTCCACACGGGTCGGCCCACTTTGAAATTTTCAGACAACTTTTGGCAATGAAAAAGACATGTTGTGTAAAAATTTCAGCCAATTACAAGGGGGCTTTCTTTATTGCAGAATATTTTTAAAGATTTTTCAGCAAAACCCAAGGTTCAGCCAGGCACGAAAAATCGCAAAAAATTATTTTCAGTTATTTCATTGAAAGATGCGAAACTTTTGTAGAATAACTTTTTTTATGTGTCACCTGGATTTCACGCTATGTTAACTTGAAAAATCGAAAAAACGTTACATTTTGGAAAATCTGAAAAAAAATCGCAGTTGATGCCATCAATACGAACTTTAATTGGGTAAAAGGGCGGAAACATTAAAAATGGTCAGGGAAAGAATAGTATATTTCGATACAAGTGCGAAAGGTTCGTTTTGGCACGAGTGGGAGGTTTGTCGCCCGAGCAAAGCGAGAGTGACAATCTCACGAGTAGAAAAACAACTTTCACACATGTATCGAACAAAATTTTATATCACAAACGCGGGTAAAGTCCGATTACGCGCACGCTTGCGTGCGAAAAGTCGCGCTTTACGCACGGAGTGAAATAAATATGGTTTTTCGTTCGATTTGACGTGGAATACTCCTCATATATCACCATTAATTAAATTAAAACAAAATAATAAATTGGCGCGCGCGATGTTCTTCTAGTAGCTTAAAATGTAGAGAATAAAATGGTTCCAAACAAAGAGCATAACGTTATAAATTCGAACAACAAGTGAATATCTGTCATTATCGAAAATCTCTGTATCTTTAACACACCTTTGAGTCTTTTAGCCGGGGGTGGGTCGCCTCCTGAAACAAAAATCAGGATATCATGACAATACTTGAAGAATCGAGTGGAACCTGACATATTGAAAATGGTTTGAACAAAGTTTGAATTAAATGAATCTTACCACCTGCAGAACATACGTGCTACAAAACGTTAAGTGTGCTGTTGAATATTTCGTGACACAACACTTCAAAAGTTGATTGCTCTTGATATACATGAGTCCGATGAATGGTCGATTTTCCACTTCGGTACCATTTTACGGTTTTAAATTTTACTTTCTGTGATACGGAAATGTAGGCATAACAAAATAAGTATGCTGTTAAATATTTCGAGACAATACTTGAAAAATTGATTGCTTCCGATATATGTCCATGAGTTCCAGCTTGGCTGTTGGAATTGAAATCAATAATTCAAATATTCTCAGTTTGAATATTGTATCCTTGTTGTATCGAGAATGTTTCACTCCTTGATGCAAACATATTTCTACGTTTATCTACAGAACAGGTTTTTTTCACCTGTTGATGATGTGTGTGAATAATTGCAATGCTGACGTGGAAGCTATCGAACCACTTGACTCTCAATTAGTTTTTTTTTTTACGTTATTCTTACTTATATGTATGTATTTTCTAGCGTACCCGATTGAAATAAGTATAAGTGAGGTTTCATTGTATTGGAAAATAGAACATTCGAGCATGTGCTATTGGTCCGTAACTTACCGCTGCTGGCAACACCCACGCACACCAATGAGGCGACAAGAAGACAGAAGATCTTGTTCATGTTGAAGGTAGCCACTTACTTCGTTAGAAATAGGTTTCTGGTTAGAATTCCTCCGATCCGTCGTATTTATACACAGCAGCGAGACCCCCTACCCCGTCGATAACTTAACGTAGGCGATGAACAAAACATTCGTAACGTATGCCGCGTGTCTAATGACATAAGGACGTAAGCGCCATTATACGACGTTTTGCTGTTTATAATGGCATAAAATCGTATAATTTTTTTTTTCACGCCAATCGCTCTGAAAACTCAATTGAAATTACGAGATCAGAGCATGTAAGTGCAAAAGGTCGTAAGTTGGGCGAATACGACCTTCTGCTTTTAACTGCGATTTCTATTATTGAATTTTTCGAAATGACGTCGATTTCGATTTTTCTTTGCGTTTTACGGGTTTTTACAACTATTTGGAAAAATCATTAAAAATCATGAAAAAAATGGCGCGTACAACGTATTGCCTTTACGTTGTTTTTTATATATAAAATATATAATATATATAATAAATATAATATATAATATATATAATAATATATAAAAATTGTAAAAAGAACGACGTATCCGCCAAACTTATGACCTTTTGCACTTACATTTTTCGATCTCGTGGATTTCAATTGATCTATACGTTTTGGCCGTTTTCAGAGCGAATGGCGTGGAAAAAAAATTATACGACTTTTTGCCACCGAAATCGCGTTTTTGGCGCTTACGACCTTATGCCGATAGACACGCGACGTAACAAAGTTTGCACAAGTTTTCCTAAATATCTTTCAGCACACGAGATTATGGTAATATTTGCTCAGATGATGTTACGATTAATCGTTGTCGTTCAACGACAACGACAAGTCTTCCGCTATTTTATTTTATTTTATTTTATTTTATTTTACTTACCCGACTAATCTACTTACTTATTTATGGCTGTTCTTTCCACTTGTCTTTCTTATCTTTTAATCTTACTCGCTCACTTATTTACTTATTTTTCTTACTTTTCTTTGCTTGCTTACTTTCTTACTTTTCTTTGCCTGTTATTGTAATTTGTTTTTCACTTTTATACTCTGTACGCCTGCTACTGTTTGCCCAATATTGCTATGGGAATAATAAACCTTACATACATACATACATACATTAATTCACACATCACGTCATTCGAATTAACGTTGATAAGAATTATTTGATCAACTCGGAAAACGTTGAGACGTGGTTAAAAAAAGTGAAG
Organism: Euura saliciscinereae; assembly: GCA_018420115.1. NCBI lineage: Eukaryota > Metazoa > Arthropoda > Insecta > Hymenoptera > Tenthredinidae > Euura > Euura saliciscinereae. The sequence goes on from JAFFZH010011412.1 coordinate 11,147, forward strand.
TAAGTTTTCGACCATATTTGCTATGGAGCTTTTGTTGCATTGACGAAATTCTGTGAGGATATCAGGCGGGAGCCCCATGATGCCTATAAATTTCATCGAAATGTATTATATGAAATTGTAAAATCCATTGCAAAGTGTACGTGACGTCAGAAGGGATCAGACTAACTTAGGAACTTGGAAATTACGAAGAGTGTGAAATTTGAGGATACACTGAAAGAAATTTTCTAGGACTATTTGGTTTTTCGCATACCCAAAAGTACAATAGACTGATAGGATTTTAGGGACAATCGAGGTACTATAGCAAAAAGTACAATAGTGAGTTCCAAAATGCGGAGTTGATATCTTATATTGCAATAACTCCCAAAGAATGTTGGACTTTTTCCTATAGAGAATTACAGTTCTTCCAAATCTGTATATTATAATTTGCTATGGACCAGAGTACTGAAAATTACAATAGTGCTTTGCAAATAGCGGAATACAATGTTTCAGTTTTCGGTCAACTTATAGCAATGGTTCCGAGTTCGAATAGCGAAAATTACAATAGTGCTTTGCAATGAGTGAAATAGGATCTTGCAGGTTTTTTTTTTTTTTTTTTTCAACCAATTTTTTTTTTTTTTGGTATTAGGGCATTGCAATCTCTCTAAACGTCCATTGATTTTTTTTTAACCAGGTCATCGGCTATACGGCATACGCTATGTACCATATGCATGAAAATTAAAACGCATTTGAGTTCGCTGCAAGTATCTCGTCTTTTGAAGACCTCGCCGCTGCACTGTTCGTATTACTAGTCGCACGCAACAATATTTGTTTCCGTAGCCGACCGTCCTCCAGACGACGTTGAGGTCGAGAATGACTCCGATCGTGAGCCGTGTGGTGGCACGTAGGTGTAGCCGGCACGGTGCAAATTTACTCGCGAGATCTGAAAACCACTGCCAACCATCTATCGGCGCGCTACGGTACCACACAGCGGGTGACCGACAGCTAGGGTGTCCGCCATGTTCCTATACCCGATACGTACGGCCACTGCAGGAAGTAAGGCCACTGGTTGTCTGTTTCTCGGCCGAACTCGGGTCAACTCGAGAACTTTCGGCAATTTCTACAATAGTGTTTTGGAATTTCTCCCAAGTCTGAGTTGCAGAATGTACAAGAGCGTCTCATTTCAATGCCCGTTCTTATTGAGAATAGTAAAATATCATACGTGTATTGCAACTTATGGTTGTTTCGAATAGCAAGTTCCTAAATTATCTTAGCAAAACTTCCAAAGAATCACTACCATTATTTACCATCTCTATTTTCCTATAGCAGTATAGCAATGTTTCCTAAAGTTATATAGCGATTCCTGCTTCTCAAGAAATGTATTAATACATATAGAAATAGTACAATCTCCTATGATTATAAGAGTGTTTATGATTGTACCTCGATTGTCCCTGAAATCCTATCAGTCTATTGTACTTTTGGGTATGCGAAAAACCAAATAGTCCTAGAAAATTTCTTTCAGTGTAAAGCAAATTGAACCGATAATCTTCTGAACCGAACGGTCTCTTCAAAAGATGCTCGAAAGTGCCAAAAATGTTGAAACCAATACAGAAATCGACGGATTCCATACAGTCACTCGTAATAAACTACTCAACAAAATTAGCGGGTCACCCCTAGCGTTGGCCGCCATTTTCAGCCCCCTTTACCGATTCACTTGAAATTTATGTCAGGGCTAGTCCGAAGTGTTCACAACTTGTGCCCGAAGTTGCTACTCCTTATCTATAAGGGTCCTGATATGGCACCCTGAAAACCAACCCCATGCGAAAAATGAAAGTCACAAAGTTTCTTCATTTGGAAGAAAATGATTTTTCCCGATTTTCAAGATAATGTGCGTCATTCGGTTGATTTTCTGAATTCTTGAAATCTCTCTTCGGATTTTGAGGGAATGTAAGTGAAAAAAAAAATGTGACAAAGAATGATGAACGTCAAGAAATTTTTGTTAAATTCAAATGATGTGAACGCCAATTAGGCATTCTTCTCTGAACAAAATAATATTTGAATTTACCCAGATAGCAAAATATCTGCACAGTGATGGCGTATACGCACGCACGTGTGCTGATTTACCCGCACTGTGTGCCCTCACCTCACCAGACATTTGCGTCATCAATTGAGGGGCATATCGCTCGCACGTCGTGCGCCGGGAACGAAATATTACATTATTGAAAAAAATGTTCCAAGACGGGCTCGAACCCAAGCTTGCTCCACGGTCACCCATCCAACTATTAGTCGCGGTCAATGTTGCTTAACTTCGTTGTTCGACTGAATTCCGGTGTCTCACGCGCTCCAACCATGTCTTACGAACTTTGTTGGTACTTTATCGTGATTATGTTGTAACAATCGCGAATTATCTACTGATATATTTTCACTCGATGACACCTCCAATAACCGACCATACTCATCAGAGCAATTGATATATATCAGAGTTGTGAAAAATGCATTATTCTACCAATGCATTATCTAATTCATTACTCATTGCATCTTTAATAAGTAATGGAATTTTTGTCCATCACGCATTAACATGCTAATTATTAATGAAAATTTGCTGCATTATCCATTACATTTTTAATGAGTAATGGGTTTTTCTTTATTATGCATTTTTTGGTAATTAATAACGGATATTCGCTCCATTATTCATTACATTTTTAATGAGCGATGCAATTTTTTTCAATTACTTATTATTTTGGTAATTATCAATGGGAATTCGCTGCATTATCCATTATATTTTCAATGAGTAATGTAATTTTTCCCCATTGCGCATTATTTTGGTAATAAATAATGGGCATTGGCTGCACTATCAATTACATTTTCGATAATTGATGTAATTTTTCCCCATTACGCATCACTTTAGTAATTATAGCTGCAACAAAGCATTTTTTTCATTCAATACGACATGAAATGGATACTGATGTGAGTACTAATTCCCTATCGAGTTTTTACTGAGTGATAATGTCTAATAAATCATTTGGTTACGTCAAATGATGAAAAAAATATGATTGCGATTCATTACTGTAATCCAAGCTCCTAAGTCAATCTTTCAGTAATGAATAATAATGCGATCCGAATCCGTTGCCCTTTATATTGGTAATGGCTAATGTAGTTCAAATCCATCATCCATTACTTTGGTAATGAGTAATCCAATTCAAGTAACGCAGTTCAAATCCATTATCCATTACTTTGGTAATGACTAATGCAGTTCAAATCCATCATCCATTACTTTAGTAACGTGCAATGCAATTCAAATCCTTTATGCATTACCTAATTAATTATCAATAGTTTCACAATATTCATTGACCATTATTTGAGTAATGAATAGTTCATTAATTTTGGATTACTATTTTCGCAACCCTGTAATTGCAGACTAACATAAATAATTAGTCTATGCACACCGTGAGTCGCATTTTTCCCTCATAGCGTGATAACACTTGTGATGAGAAAATGAGACTCATTTCGCACGCACTCAGCTTCTTGCGGGCGTGTGCTGGCAAATACTGTGCGTTTTAGCCATCACAGAGTGATTCTCACGCCATGAGGGCTACGTGAGCAGCACGATTGTTATCTGGGTAGGTATTCGTAGTCCACGATGCACAACCGTATCAATAAGGTACAGGCGATGATAAAACTTTATTGAATATTCAGAAGTGATGACGAATTAACGATTCAAGTACTTGCGTCAATACAATATGAATCAGACTCGACAATCGGGGTAATCGGATCCCGTCATTGAAATGTCCTCTACACCATATCTAGATACGAAATGACTCAAGATGATCGAAGGCCCGTTGATGCCATGAGGTGACTTAATTTTGAGCGGAAAAATCATGTCATGACTTTAACCATGGAAGGGGTGCACGGGGGATCGAGGCACCGACTCTTCTCCTTTGGGTATCATTCTGAACGTCTTTCGGTTTTTGAATCACTATTTTCGGATAGTCAGTGACTAATTATCTGTATCATAATATTCCTCACGGGTATTTTGTATTTAAACATGGTTAGCGAGCGACGTTTGAAAACTTTATCGGCACAGCCTCGGAATAAGAACGGGATGCGGGAATCGGGGAATCAATCGCGGGATCAAACTTTTCATGCAGGTGTTGCAAATAAAAAAACCTTTTCACATGTCACGTGACTCGGAAGGAAAAATTTATCGTTTTTATAAGGGCCTCTGAATGTCTTTATTGTTTTGTGATCAGAATCTTTGTTGGGAAATGGAAAATTTATACGATACAGCGAATGAATATTTTCGAAATTGATTTTTATTGCTCACAATCTTATGCAGCTTTACATTATTCTCACTGGTATATACATATTCAGTAATCAATTGGAAGACGTGCTGGAAGAAAGTGGCAGTCTCTCGTCCAGCAGATGATTTACGTTCTTCCACAAAAAGTTCTTCAGATTAGCAGAAGCGGTTCCGAATATTAAGCTCCGCGATCGCTGTTAAGAAGTGGCTGCGAATAGATTCACCAAAATTAGTGAATAAATATATTCAGCATCTTCGTATCAGTTGCAAATACTGTCGATGACACTCACCAATAGTCTTCTCCGCTGCTTCGGTTCAGCTGGACTGGCATCGGATTTATGATGATGAAGATGCACCTGAGGAACCTAAATCACGGTTTATTGCCAATCACCAGAACACATTGAAAAAATAATTCAAGAAATCATCATATTTTAGTTGATGTTGGAAATAATATAAAAAGTCAAAATATTCAGGATCGTAGTTTAGCAGTACTAAACTGGTGGTACAATTGAAATCAGGGATCGAATGTTGAGTATCAAATACGTTTGCCTAACTGGAGGCTAAGGATCAATTTATGAAAGCCTCATTGGAATTTGGTTTGTAGCAAACGATAGATCTCACTATGACAATTATATTTCTAATGGCACGATTGTTTCCAACTTACGACGGACAAGCCTGAAAGCAGCATCCAAAATCGCATCGACTCGGGTCGCGATGTCCTCGAATCTTTGAGTGATGTTGGACACAGCATGTGTGGTCTGCTCGGGGGTACCTGGAAATTAAAAGATACCTAAATAATTTAGACAATTTTCAAGTGCTAATTGAGGCGCGATATTCTAGATGGGCACAATCGTCTTCAACTCACGTCCGGCGTCCTCTCCAACTTGTTCCGCATGCCTTATCATTATGCGTTGCACTCGGGCGACATCCCCTGAAATTGGAATACAGACGTTATGATCAAGTGGTCTTCGACTCTCACTCAGTTCTAACACCAGCTCGATGAAAATAAAGCTAGGCTTGATGTATCTTTCGAATGAGTGTCACTTACCCCGGAATCTGGCAGAAATTATTGATTGGTCTCCTAAAAATAAAATAGGCGTATGATGACAGAGTGGAAATTCACCAATTGACGCATGATATAATGGCAAAAGGTGAAAAAAATAATGAAATATGAAGAATCAAAGTAGAAAATCTCGGTCAATTAAAACAATTTCTGCACTTCACCCTGATATGTGAAGCGAACAGCAGATAACAAAAACATGAATAAAAGGTAAAAGTCGTCTTCAACTCACCCCCCCTACCCCTTAGGATAAAAGATACAGCGGTTGAGAGATCGGTTCCGACTTTCATCAAAGCATCTGAAGTAGTAATAGAGAGGTCCTGAATATCAAACGGAATGATTTTCCAGAATACGGAGACAAAGATAATTCGAGCGTTTTGGTAGACGTATAAATTGGTCAAGTAAGTGTATCCACTTATCACTTACCGGGGTCTCGTCGGTCCACCAAATTGCTCCCTGAAAATAAAATAGGTACATCATGACACTGTTGCACTTTGTCAATATTTGACGCATGTCTTAGTAGCTATGACTTGAATATCTTCGTTGGGTGACATTGTTTTGAACTTACTGGCGGCCGCCCGTTTAACACCACTCGCAAGTGTTTTCAGTCGCTCTTGGAGAGTTCCCAGGGCATCTGAAATTTAAGTAAAGAGGGCTGTGATTAAGTCGTCATTCCACGGTGCTCGAATCGCTTGGACTAAATTCGAACAGCAAGTGAATCCTTTTATAACGAATCGTCATCTTTTTGTATAAGACTACTCTTTAACTCACCCATGATGCTGGCCGTGGTCGGGTCGACTCCTGAAACAAAAATCAGAATATCGTGACAATACTTGACGAATCGAGTGGAACCTGACATGTTGAAAATGGTTTGAACATTCCGACGCCGCTCGGAGCTGTTCGCCGGAAATGTGCTCGGGGCGCGCGAAAAATATGACTCCCGGCCGTCGCTGTCACAAACTGCATATCAGTTAATTGACACGATCAGAAGCAAAATACTTCTCGCGAAGAAGGTAAAATTCGTGCTATTTGCTCCTATGGCTGGCGGTATGATGTGAAAAAAGTCTGTATGCTGAATCCGCGCCGTTTGAAGTTGTTGTTTTTGACAGGCGCGATTCAAAGCGATAACCTGTATCGCAAAATTTTCAATAGGCGAACAAAAGGTCAAAATTTTGAACGGCTGAATTGATTTCGATGAAAGGTATGTTTGAGGTACAATTTAATAGTCTTCACATAACCTTGATCGAGGAAAATTTGTGTTGTGTTCGTTTGTGCCAGAATTTGTGCAAACGTAGATTTTCTGCAAGTAACGGGTACGGCGATAGTTATGTAAGTTTTGATCTGACAGCTGACAGTTATTAGCGCACTTTTATATGGGGCTGTCCACGTCAATTCACCTAGCCTCCAGACCACAACATTTTTATTTGCTTCATGATTTTGTCTGTTGTTGTCCTTACTCTAAAACATTGTTCTGAATTTCTTTAAGATTTTTGGATCAGGGTTTAGATCCTAGGAATGATTATAATCACTCACTGAAACAACCCATATCTGATTTTTGGCAAGGCGAATATTTTATCGAATTGATGCCTTGTATCCGACCAGTTGAATTGAATTTTTTTTTCATTCTTCCAGTTCAAAAATAGTATTGATACAATTATGGGTGGATAAAAGTCGTGGTTTGAGTGTATTCTTAACAAAAAAAAGTTTTGATCGAGTGAAAAAAATATAAGAAAAATTCAGCCCACATTCTCGCGAGCGGGAGACTGTTCTACGTTAATCATACGATTTTTGTGAATTTTATATGGTAAATGACGAGATGATTCCGCTGATAACATTATATGATTTATCACATCAACATTTTCAGTAGGGCTGAAAGATTCAAAAATGAACATAAGAATCCTGACTGCAGGTTTCTCGTTCTCCAGCCATATATCTTTGCCGTGCGCGACTCAGGTGAGAGCAGGCAGGTCAGTTCAATGGTCCTTTGAAAATTCACAATAATTCAGAAAAGACAGGGATGGAGACTACGATTACGAGATGGTAAAATTCTAGAAATATCGCAGATCCTATTCCTGATAAACGCCTGCACCGTTCATTCGCTTTCGACTATGCTCCTATCAGTCACCAAACGGACCGGTACAGAGATCGCAATAAAAAGACTATGAATATCAGAATCGGAATCAGTGGTTTTCTGATGGCCAAAGTGAAGAAAAAATATTAGCTCCGATTCCGAAACGTTGCCAACACATTATTTTCGCTCGACTTTTCTTAACGTACGATTGAAAATCGGGAGGTGAAGATTATCGGTTAGAATTTGGAAACTGACTTGAAATTGATGAATAGTTAAAAAATAAAATATAAAACAATCTGCCTGCGTTCCTGATAGCGAAAATAATCAGGAATGGTAGTTTTACAGCAAAAAACAGAATTCTTGTGAACTTTTTAAAACGTATAAAAAGGACAAAGTTTCAAGTGCAGAGAAAAATAATTACTCAAAAGTAAGGATCGGTTAAAAAATTACCTGAAAGTAATAGAATTAATTCAGAGCTATAAAGACAACATAAAAGAATTGGGATTGAATGGAAAATGTTGCGAGATCTAGAGATGTGTCGCGTTGAGGTGAACAGCGACCGTATTTAGTAATGCATTTGTCTATGGGGCATTCCATGCCAAATCGACCTGGGTTTGACCCTTGACCTCTCGGATTTGGTCCGCGATTTTTTATATGATTGTTCTCACTTTGAAAGGGACTAATTATTTATTTTTTTTTTTTTTCGCCACGAGACGTATTGTCTACAATTTTTGAAAATGGTCATATTGGTCGACATAATTTAAAAATCTGAAAAAAATCTGAAAAATCGTCTGTCAGATATCAACATTTTTTAGCCTAGAGCTGAAGTGGGGACATTTTTCCTTCTCGATGTTTTCAAGCTTTTCCTGTTTATTATTATTTTTTTTTAATAGCAGCGGGACTTATTTCACTATAAATGGTTGCTGAAATATTTTCCCATGTCACACTGATTGATTTGGATTGTTAAAAAAAAATTCAGATTTTTTTCAATATTTTTTATTTTATTTTTATTATTGTTATTTTTTTTGTTGAAAAAAAATTATTCCCTTTCAAAGTGAGAACAATCATATTGCGCAAAATTGCGCACCAAATCCGAGAGGTCAAGGGTCAAACCCAGGTCGATTTGGCATGGAATGCCCCCTATAGTTCTGAGGTTTATCAATAGTTAGCATCTGAAGTCGAGATAATCGTAGGTCAGCAGAATGAAAAAAAAGCGGTGTAATAACGATCTGAAAGTTGGTTTCAGACGCGCGCGAAGCGCGCTATTGTGAGCTATTAGCATAAAATGTAGAGAATAAAATGGTTCCAAACAAAGAGCATAACGTTATAAATTCGAACAACAAGTGAATATCTGTCATTATCGAAAATCTCTGTATCTTTAACTTACTGTTGTTTCTGGTACGCTCGGTTGTGCCGACTCCTGAAACAAAAATCAGGATATCATGACAATACTTGACGAATCGAGTGGAACCTGACATGCTGAAAATGGTTTGAACATTCCGTGTAGCATAAAATAAAGAGAATAAAATGGTTCCAAACAAAGAGCATGACGTTATAAATTCGAACAACAAGCGAAAATCTCTGTATCTTTAACACACTGGGTCTTTTAGCCTCGGGTGGGTCGCCTCCTGAAACAAAAATCAGGATATCATGACAATACTTGACGAATCGAGTGGAACCTGACATGTTGAAAATGGTTTGACCATTCCGTGTAGCATAAAATGTAGAGAATAAAATGGTTCCAAACAAAGAGCATAACGTTCAAAAAACACATTATATCTATATCGTGATGACGTACGCATAGTTTTTATTTTTAACGATTCAATGAATCTTACCACCTGCAGAACATACGTGCTACAAAATGTTAAGTGTGCTGTTGAATATTTCGTGACACAACACTTCAAAAGTTGATTGCTCTTGATATACATGAGTTCGACGAATGGTCGATTTTCCACTTCGGTACCATTTTACGGTTTTAAATTTTGCTTTCTGTGATACGAAAATGTAGGCATAACGAAATAAGTATGCTGTTAAACATTTCGAGACACAATACTTGAAAAATTGATTGCTTTCGATATACGTCCATGAGTTCCAGCTTGGCTGTTGGAATTGAAATCAGTAATTCAAATATTCTCAGTTTGAATATTGTATCCTTGTTGTATCGAGAATATTTCACTCCTTAATGCAAACATATTTCTACGTATATCTACAGAACAGGTTTTTTTCACCTGTTGATGATGTGTGTGAATAATTGCAATGCTGACGTGGAAGCTATCGAACCACTTGACTCTCAATCTGTTTTTTTTTAACGGTATTCTCACCTATATGTATGTATTTTCTAGCGTACCCGATTGAAATAAGGATAAGTGAGGTTTCATTGTATTGCAAAATAGAACGTTCGAGCATATGCTATTGGTCTGTAACTTACCGCTGGCAACACCGACGCACACCAATGAGGCGACAAGAAGACAGACGATCTTGTTCATGTTGAAGGTAGCCACTTACTTCGTTAGAAATAGGTTTCTGGTTAGAATTCCTCCGATCCGTCGTATTTATACACAGCAGGAGACCCCCTACCACGTCGATAACTTAACGTAAGCGATGAACAAAACATTGGTAACGTATGTCGCGTGTCTAATGACATAAGGACGTAAGCGCCATTATACGACGTTTTGCTGTTTATAATGGCATAAAGTCGTATAATTTTTTTTTCTCGCCAATCGCTCTGAAAACGTTCGATACGACCTTCTGCTTTTAGCTGCGATTTATATTATTGAATTTTTCGAAACGACGTCGATTTCGATTTTTCTTTGCGTTTTACGAGTTTTTACAGCTGTTTTGAAAAATCGTGAAAAATTGAAGAAGAAAAAAATTATTCGCCGTTTTGCCGTTTCGCTGGGTTGGCTATATGACGTAAAGGCGAATAAGTTTTTTTTTCTCGCCAATTTTGACTTTTTGCATGAATGTTCAGGAGTTGAAAATTTCAATAGATCTTCGCGTTTCGAGTGTTTTCGGAGCGATTGACGGAAAAAAATTTTGTTCGAGATTTTGTCGTTTCGTTCGGCTGGCTAATGGCATAAGGGCGAATTATTATTATTATTTTTTTTAATCTCAGTTCCTTGAATTTGATTTTTTTTTTTTTGGAAATGGGTGAAAGTAGTGACAATGCATGAAGAAATTGATTTGATTCGAACGGCATCGAACGTTCTCAGTCGAAATCCGGAGAAAAAAAATTGTTCGCCCTTTTGCCATTAGACACGCGATATGCATTGAAAAATTATTGAATAAAATCTACAGATCTTGCACGTAACGCAAGCAGCCGATGCATTGAAAATGTCTTTCGTGATATTGTTTTCGTGCATTTTTTTTTTCAATATTCAATTGAATCTCCCTAATATATTTTCATTTTCATTGTTTTTTTTTTCTATTTATTCACTTTTTTTATTTAAGAAAAATAAAAGTTACATATAATGCACTATTATTATTGCCATCTATGATTCCACTGAGAACCATTATGTGCACAGGCCCTACTGAAAATGTTGATGTGATAAATCATATATATCATAATATGATTCATCATGTGATTTTTTACATATTCGTCCGAAATCACAAGGTAAATCATATGATGAATGACATGATGATTTCGCTAATAACATTTAAATATATGATTTATCACATCAACATTTTCAGTAGGGTAGGGAATCTACATTACCGAAATGTCTCTCGTTCTATTGTTTTTGTTCTTTGCATGAAAATATGGGGTTGCATGGCAGTAGCGAGACGAAACTTATGACCTAACCTCAAACTTCGTGTTAGACGCTGTTGAGCCGCTGTCGCCGCTGTCAGCTGTTTCGTCCCATGGAGTAGGGCTGAAATTGAGTTAAAAACTCCCAAGGGACGAAAGTGAACAAGATGGCGGACTGCGCATGCGCAAACCGCAGCCCACAGTCCCGGCATGCAATCGGCCACTTTCGTCTCGCTAAACTGCCATGCAATACCCCAATTTTCATGCACGTGTTATAAAAACATTTTTTCATAACACGTGCATGAAAAGTGGGGTATTGCATGGCACTTTCGCGGGACGAAAGCGGCCAGTTGCATACCGGGATTGTAGGGTTACGTTTGCGCATGCGCAGTCCACAATTTTTTCACTTTCGTCCCTTGGGAGAAATTTAGTTCACTTTCGTCCCTGTTTCGCGGGACGAAACGGCTGACACGAAGTTGGAGGTTATGTTATGATTGGTAGATTCTTATGTCCCGCTAGTGCCATGCAACCCCATCTTTTCATGTACTTATTATGAAAAATATCGTGTGTTACAAGGGACGATTGGCGATTTGCGACTCGTGTGATTGCTGCCCTCGCTTCGCTCGGGCGACAAACTTCACACTCGTCCGCAATCGCCAACTTTCGTCCCTTGTAACACAATATACTATTCAATGCTCATACAGTGAGTTTCTCGCTATGCGGGCCACTCGGTGCGCCTGAAGCAGGCAACCGTATGTACGTCCCATAAGAATTAGCACGTGCCGTACGTACGGTTGCCTGTTTCAGGCGCACCGAGTGGCCCGCATAGCGAGAAACTCACGGTATACATTCATTCATCTCAAGGTCGAAACAATAGATATTTATGTGGCATGCGCAGAAAGTAACTGTTTATTCGGCAAGGTTATGTTTTTCGTACGAGCCTTGTAAAGCAACGTCGAGTACTAAAAACATAACCTTGCTGAACAGTTACTTTCTGTAGTCACTTTGAAGCCAGTTGAGTTCCGCACGAACTGCGTGTAGGAGATGCTGTAAAAGGTAGCAGAGAGGGGGTAACCTGCGGTATAAAGACTTTATTCCGCAACTTTGAACTTGGCGGTATAAAGTGCCACTTGCCGGAACGAAAACAGGCGTCAAAACGTGACTTTTTAATGCCTGTGCCGTAAAAATAATTGTAATCAGTTCCAAGATGACATTTGGGGTAAAATTTGCTCGAAGACAGTCTGTCGGTTAAACGCGGGTACGGACTGAGTGTGTGTGTCTATACATAGATGTCCCCACCGGGTTCCATACCCCGGAAAAGCTGCGTGAACGTAGCCACACAGTCGTGGCATCGTTAATCTGTCATTTTTTGTTCAACGAGTGTCTATAACCGACTGTGATGAGATGGTTGTGGATATTTGCGTTCTTGAAATGGATGTGAGGAAATGTTTTCGCGATGACGAAGTTTTACCGATCTTAACTAGTCCGAGATACGATCATAGTCCAAATATTTAGTCGAATTCAAATACCCACGTCGTTACTAACCGGGTTTCGGACAATAAAAATGTAACGAAAATAATCGGACAATTTTGAAAAAATGAAAATACTTCAACGACCTTTTTAAATTGACGTGATATCGAGTTTTAAAATAACTGACATAACCTTTATCTATGACGCAGTGTTGCACGAGAAGAAAAAACAAAAGCTCAACAGCTGATGGAATAAACAAAAGAAGAGCTGAAATGATTCATTATCTCAGCCACTGTACAAACAAATCATAAATAAAATAAATGATGAACGTGCTCGCAATCGAGCCCGAGGACAGTAGAAATTCAAACGAAACGATATCGCATCTCAAACATGAATTCGTTACTGCGAAAGGTGACCTCCGTCGGAAACAAAAGAGACGCCCTTATCAAAGAGTCTCTTCAGCGTCAGTTGAACGACAGCGTGATAGAGATCCAGGGGCTCTCCGAACTCGCTTACCAGGACGAACGCGGGCCCGTCGGTAACTGCGAGGAGGCAAACACACTGTGCTCCGTAATAGAGGCTCTCTTCCTTCACGGGTTGAAGGATTCGCTCCTGAATCAAGTGACCGAGGCCCTCAGCGGGCCGGACCAGCACGCCATGCCGCAGCCCAGCTTCTGGGGTCCGTTGCTCGTATTTTCTCACAGACAGATAATCGACCAGATACAAAATCTCACGCAAATAACGACGGAAGTCGGGTACTGCAGGGCCTGGGTCAGGCTCGCCCTCAACGACGGACTCCTCGCCAGCTACTTCTCTTCGATTCACAGGGACGGCTCCGTCCTGAAGCCCTACTACAACAGGGCTGCTTTCGTCAGGGACAGAGACCTGGTTGACGTCGCCCAGCGGCTCCTAGAGAGCATAGATCAGACGCGTTTCGAACTCGCCTGCAACACGAGTCTCCTCAACATTTGGTCGAGCACTCCGCTTCTCATGGCTGCTATATGGTCTCCGTCTTTGAAGTTTAGTCCAGTTTCGTCCGCGGTCGACGTCGCCAAGACGATAAACAGCGAATTGACGCCCGATAACAATTTCGACGAAGTTGAGACGGCCAGTTCTATAGGGAGCTTGGGGTCTCTGAACTCGTCGAACAATATCGCTTCCATGAACGAGGACGACGCCCTCAGGATCATACTGGCTAAGGGAAGGAGGCAGGAGTCCGTTGAAAGTAACGGGAAGAGGGAAGAAGCTGTAGAAAAATTGGCTAATGGAACACCGGCCGTTTCAGAAGTCCGAGATTTACCCAGAGAGGAAGAAGAAGCCGCCGTGGAAGAGACGGAGCCTCAAACCGACGGGGCTGCTGCGGCGGTGGGAAATTCACTCATCGGTAGACTCGGCTGGTCGACTTCGTTCGAGGACTGCGAATCTTCGTTGAATTCCGCGAATTCCGGTCCCGAGGCCTCCAGGACTCCCACGGACTCCAGAACCTACGACGCTTTGATCCAGAGCTACCACACGGCTGGATACTCAGCGACGCCAGACCTGAGAGAACTTCTGGACGGAGATCTTCCCTCGACGCGGAATGATTCCGGGACGGAATCGAAACTCGCGGAAGAGCCGGAGGTGAGAGAAATAACGAGAAACCTGCAGAACTACGAGATTTTACTTCTTCAACTTGATTTCAGGAATCCGCTTCCCGCTCTCTGGACAATCAACTGGGTAAATTATCACGAGAGAAGGGCCTCGACTCTCAGAACTACAGTTGCATGAGCTGCGGTCATCCGATAGGAATGACATTCTCAAAAGCGCACGTCTGTTCCTTCTCCGGAGAATATTACTGCTCGAGCTGCATGGCCGAGGAGGAGTTCCTGATCCCGTCCAGAGTAGTTCACAACTGGGATTTGAAGTGTTATCCCGTCTCCAAGAGGGTGGCAAAGTATCTGGCCGACTGTCCAGACCTGCTTGACCTCAAGGTGCTGAACCCCAGGATCTACATGGCCGTTGACGACATGACGCAGCTGAGGTCGCTCCGGATTCAGCTGAATCTGTTGCGCGCCTATCTGTTCACTTGCAGAGAGCCCATCATAGAGTCTCTGCAAAATAAGGTGGCGCCCAGGGACTATCTGTACGAGCACGTTCATCAGTACTCAGTTTCCGATCTGCCCGATATTCCGAACGGTATAATGGCTCAGCAGCTCCAGAAGGTGATCGAGTTCGCGAGGAACCACGTCACGAATTGCTGGCTATGCAGCCAGAAGGGGTTCATATGCGAAGTGTGCAACAATCCGAAGGTCATTTATCCCTTTGACATGGGAACGACGTACAGGGTGAGAAACCGTTGGCCCCGATTTCCTGGTCTTAGAAGTAACGAGGGATTTTATGTTTCAGTGCGCGGGGTGCAACGCGGTGTTTCACATAGAGTGCATGAACGCGAGTCACCCGTGTCCCAAATGTGAGAGGAGACGTAAGAGAATGGACCTTCCGCTTCTTGACTTGAGCAACCCTTCGGATATTCCGGCAGCTCCTGAAACACCTGCACCGATTGCTTCGAGTTAATCAAAACCGCTTAGCTGATTTTCAACTATTGACGATTGATCGATTGCGATATTGTATATGTATAGGTAGAATTAGAGGAGAATGACAATGAAAAGAGAAATGAATTAAAAACAAAAATTGATGAAATCGTTTCATCCTGACGCGCCAAACGTGCAAAGGCTCTCGGACGAAGAAATTTTTGTAAATTTTTCATATTTTTTATGTGATATAAGATTAAATATATTATTATTATTATTATTATACTATAAAGTTGACCTTTGTTGAGAGAAAATTATTATTATCTATGTATTTGTATCATGTATTATATCCGGGGGATTCTACTCTACATCGAAAAACTTGAGAAATAAATTCTTAGCGAATCATCGAATCATTTTTTTTTCATATTCTGAGATGTGGTGGTGCGCCATACATCATTTGCCGGCATCCTGGGTCCACGCTCCTTTCAGGAGTTCCACAACAGCTGCATTTCGTATAATAAGGCAGTGAAAAATCTGGATGGCAGGAAATGACTTCTCGTCTACGTGGAACTCGTGAACTATAGAGCGTGGGGCCAGGGCGTAGAAGAAGATGACCGCTTTTCGCCTCGACATAGTGAGGATCTGATAAGGATCTGCTTCTCAAATTTTGTCTATGTAGAGTAAAATAATCACCCTATTCTTTTTATTACAATATTTATTGCTCATATGATTCGAAATTATTAAATAAACAATGTCTTTCATGTTATAATGACTATTTTAATTTGTTATCTAGAAAAAAAGCTGTCAATACTAAAAGCAAGTCCTTTTTTGCATTGTATAATCCGAGGCTTAGGGTTTGAATTTATTTTCAATGATTTAACAAAAAAAAAACAATTATGTATATGATAATAAAAAGTTTGATTTATATTTTATTTCATTTATATTATATATGTACAAAAGAAAAGTATTAAAATATATAATATGTATATAAAAAAAAATATTTTGTCAGATATTATATAAATTTTTACATATACTTTCGCATATTATTATTATTGTTATTATTATTAATATAGATTTCTTTTATCTAATTCATATTCATTTAATAATTATAATTTGTATTCATTCATTTGTTTAATCATTTAGTTTAATACTGCTGCTCTATTTGTACGGTGAAATAATTTCATTGTATTATTTTTATTCTCTTCTTTTTTTTTCTCTCTTGTTCTGTCGAAGAATAGCAAACTTTTCTTTCTGATACACCACTTTTTTTTTCATTCTAATTATCTTACTTATTTTCATAAATGCATTTACAATAATCAATCAATTTAATTAATCAATTAATTGTCATAATGAAAAAAAAAAACGTAAGGTAGCTACGTAATACATTCAATTAATCTAATTATTATCAACTAATCGTCAGTGATTGAGAAAAAAAAGAACATATTTATAATTCTAGATATTTATCAGAGAAACCACAGTTTTCGTAGATTTTTTGAAAGCTTGTTGGTCAATTTAACGCAAAAAAATTCAGGCGATGATATAATTGGAAAATTAGTTTCCATTGTTTTTTCTCCAAATTTCAGAGATAAATACCGATTCATTTAATACCTATTTAGAGAGTAAACTTTTAAAAATCTACTCCTTTTCTTACTATATTAGAAAATTATTATTAGTAACTATTTGTATTATGAATTTGAACAAAGTCAACAAGTTGAGTCCCTAATTACAGTTAAAAAAACAATCTCAAGATTTACATAATTAATACTATAAAATATTGTCGGTTTAAAATTTACTCTGTATCGTGTGAATTGTTTTCACTTTTCAGGTGATCCGAGCCTCTTGAGATTTTTTCATTCCCATTGAAAATACAAATTGTCTCCAAAAATCGCAACGAGATCCTTAATAATTGTACAAAGCATAGCCAAAAGGTAAGAATAAACGAAAACGAAGGAGATATAACTATCTACAAGTCTTATAACGAGAGAGCTAATGAAGTTTTTTTTCTCAAATGTCTGAAATCGAAGAAAAAAAAACCAGAAACGATAATTAAATATCATAGGTACAATCGAAACGCCTCAATGTCACCCCCATCATCCATAAAACTTGATCTAGTGTGAAGATTTAGGAAAATAGGCGGAAGGCAACAGCGGCTTGTCTAAAACTGCTCTTCTCAACCCGCCCTGCATAATTCCAGTAACGCTTTTGGGTCTCGAGTTGCTGGCGGACAACGGTGGATTATTATTCTCGGCAATCGTGGGCATAGATGACGACCCGGAGGGCTGCGCCTTGACCAGAATGTTGCCTCTCTCCATCGGAGTACTGGTGCAAGATATTTGCCCTGTCTTATTGAAGGCTGACAAACCGCTGGTCGTGTCCGTTGCACCGACTCCCATATTGCGAGCGGTGGTTCGAGCCGTTTGATTGATGTTCGGGTTTTGTACTATCGGATTACGCAGGAGATGACCGGTGAGCGGAACACTGGCTTGAGGCCCGTTGGACAGCGGAGGACGTGGCTCGAATCGCGTAGGAAAACTCTTGCTCGTTCTGGGCAGTGTCAACTGCACCGAAGACGGAACCATTATTGGCTGCGCCACGGTCGTACTCTGCGTCGGAGATTGGTTGTCGGCCAGGCGACGATTCAGCCAGCTTATCACTGGAATTAGAGGTAACAGAGTTAGAAATGCCGTCGATCATGGACTGAAATGCTGAAAAATACGAGTATTGAACCGTTATCGTTGTTCTTGATGATCTTGTCCTTCTCCTCGACCTGATTTTGCAGGTTTTTTAGCTGCTCCCTCAGAGTTTCGACCTCCGCTTTGGCTTCCCTCGCCTCCTTGGCGCAGGCTTCCATTTTATTATCCAGTTGTCCGACCTCCTTCTGCTTAGTGTCCAGGAGTCTTTCTTGTTCAAGAGCGATGCTAGTCCTGAGTTTCAGTTTGGACTTGGTCGAAGCGAGCTCGTTCTGAAGCTTGGTCAGTATTTCATTAGCCTTGACCAATTCCTCGCTGAGATTTTTAAGCGAATTCTGTTTCCTCTGAAGCTGATTTTCCTTCTCCGCTATCAGCTCTTCGAGATGCTGTTTCTGCTCTTTGCCAGACTTGATCATCTCCGTGTTCTTGCTGACCAGAATACACTTGTCCTTTATCTCCTGCTCAAGAACGGCGACTCTCGTTCTCAGGCTGTTCACCGTCTTGTCTCTGTCGTGATAGTCGACGTCCAGTTTGGAATTCTGCTTCCTAACGAGCACAAGATCCCTCTGGGCGACGCTCAACTCCTTCTCGAGAACCTGCAGCTGCTTGGACTGCTCCTTTCCGCTCATCTCCGCGTAAGAAACCTTCTCCCTCAACCCCGTATTTTGCGTCCTGAGCTCCGCAAGTTCGGTATGAAGCTGCTTCAACGTCTCCGCGTGCCTCGACTCGGCCTCCGTCTTCTCCTTCTCTCGCTGTCTCTGGAACTCCAGGTTGGCCTGCGACAACCTGTAAAAAATTAATTTCAAATCGACGAATGTGATATTTTCCACTCGACGATTCTCACCTGTCCTTTTCGGCGGCGATCTGTTGGGCGGTTGTCACGTGTATCTGGTTTATTTCCGCCCTGTATTTTTGTTCCGCTTTGTCAAGTTCCTTGGTCTTGGCGTCGAGTTTATTCGTGAGATCGTTGAGTCTCGTTTCCAGCGCGACGGCGTCTCTGTCTTTGACGCGACAAGCGTCTTTGAGCTGTTTGATCTTCATGGCCATGTGAGTTTTGATGTCGGAGTCGCTGGAAGGGGCGATGTTCAAACTCAGATGACACAAGTGTTTGAAATTATTCGTCTCGACGAGCTTGAAAGTCCAGTCGGCGCCCTCCTCTGCCAGCAGAAGGAGAAACTTTGGCGGAGTTTTTCCCGCCAAATTTGGAGCCTGACACTGTTCCAGAAGACATATCAGCTGCGTTGCAAAATTGTCAAAGTCGACCAGCAGCCCTTGCTGCGCCTTCAGAACCTTGAAGTCGTCGTCGTTGACGAAGAGAGAGTAGAGAAAGCAGGGGTCGTCGTCGTCCGACAGCAGGACGCAAAGACTCTGTGATTAACGGTGAAAAATGATAAACGATAAATTGCGAACGTAGGTTAGGTTATATTTGTCGACTACCTTTCTGCAAACTGGGCTAATCCCAGCGTGTATCTCGACGTTAACGCGAAGGTCCCTCTGGCGTTCCTCCTTGTGCTGAGGTTTGATGTATACCCTCTGAACCTTGGTGTAAAGTACATCGACGTTGTTGAGCTGGAGTCCGGGATCGCCTATCATCCCGCCCCCCGCGATGTTGTTTAAATAATTCATGGACTCGCCCGGGTTATCGTTCCAATAGCGAATTCACTCTCACGTCCCATTTTCGTAGTTTACGTATTTCCCAAATTTGTTATCGTCTATTATAAAACAACATTCAAATATCCTACACAACACTATCATCGTCGAACAACAGAACGACGCACGCGTACTGACCGGTGCTGCCATCGCGACAGCACGCAAACGAACCACGCCCCCCGCCTCGCCGTGGGAGGCACTGAGAAGTGAGAACCTCGCGCTCGCCGTCTCGCCTCGTTTATTCGCTCGGTCGCGGAGTCGGGACGTTTTATAACCTAAAAATACGTTTATCGGTGTGTTTCGTTGATTCGGTGAACTACTTCGCGTCAATATTCGATCCATTGGTCTGTCTGAAGGCTTTTAAAAACGCTACGAAGAAACAAAAGGCGGTTAAAACCGTTGGGTGATCGTGTGTCTACGTTTTCCCGCGCGGGATTAACGCCGATGATCCGATTGGTCGGTTCCGATGTATCGAGCCAATGGGGCACGAGCCATCGCGCAGAGTCGTTGGCAGTTGATTTCGGTGTGTGGTCGTAGCCGCCATGCCTGCGCCATGCGGCGTTGAGATCGACGATTACAGAGTTCAGTGTGAAACCGTGAAATATCATCGTGTCTATGCCGTGTCGTGAAATGTGCGTCTATAATAGACGAGGCGTGAGTTTGTTTGGTGTTACTAGTGACGGATAACCGATCGAAAAACGGATAACAAGAAATTCTCGGGCGGTTTCGACGGGTCGATTCAACCTGAGGTAATCTCGAAGGATTCTGTTTTTTTTTTTAGAATATTCTTCTAGTTTTTAACGATATACACGAACTGCGCTAACCTGTCCGATTTATTCCATCATCGAAGCTGGTATATAGATCGTAGCATTATTCGTCTTCGTGACGTTTCGGGTACGAGGTATATGAGGTATAAAGTTCACGTCAAATTCGGGGGTTCCCGGTTCGTCCGTTGATGGTCGGTTCAAAACCCCCGACGTTCGTACGGTGCTGCCTCTACCGGCGATCCCCGAAGCTATTCATTCGCTCGAGAGCCACTCGATGGATGACTGTCCCGTGTATTTCGTGAAGAGGTGAAGAAAAAAAGACGGTACACGTCGATACGGAGTCTCGTTGAATATTCTGAGGTCGAAACTCTAACTCTCACGGACACAGCGATCCGAACAATATTCATGTATGTACATAGAGGCGACGAGGCCGGCGGCAAAAATTGTTATTGTTCGAGCCACCCATTTCTCACTCCTTCGTAAAGCGAGAGCAGGTGTAGCAGCTGGTGCCGAGGATCGCCTTTTCCCATTGTCAGAGGGACGGTGGGTGCGTCTTTGAGTTTCCCTGCTGGCACCACCTGCAGACGCAACAAAGACTGGTCGAGACCAGTCGAAGCACGCAGGCTGCCTGCTGCCTCGAGGGTGAAACAAATGCTTAAAAACTAATCATTGGAGTGGGGGGCGGGCTCGTTCGATCTTGTTTTGTCTTTAACAACATTCCTTCCTGTTACGAAGGCGTGTAAGTTTCTGTTGTGTAGATAAACAAACAACAACTAAATCCTCAAGAGGTGATCGAGTGCTCTTTCTCTCTTATCAGTTTATTTGATTCTGTCGTATCGTTGGATAACGCGATAAACGATTGTAAACAAATAATCCCTTAAAGAGAGATGTATCATTAAGTAAGCTGTGAGCTCGGAGGTCGAGCGTAACGACTTGGCAACGGCGTATTCGACACGCGTGAGGCTAACGAACGGCATTGCCAAATCTATCCGGTCGAGGGTAAACGAGGTGGGGGATTCCCTGGGTGTAACGCTTACGCACTCACTGGAGGTTTCTTTCGATTCTATGAAATAAAAAAGATTTATGTAGTCGGATTTAGAAACTCTAGTATATTTCCGTCTCGCCGTTCGTCATCTGTACATGATTCTCTATTGATTGCTCCTATTTCGTTCGTTTCGGAGGTTCTATCAGAATCGAATCATGGAAGCTTTTGTTCGATGCGTTTCTTCGGTTTCGTCGTGGCCCAAAAAGCACGAAGCGCGTTCCTTTCACCGCGACTGTACAAAATGGCGACTGTATCCGAATCGCGTTATCATTGCGGTCGTAATAAACAAAGCTATTGCCCTCAATTACAGTTTTGTTTATCCCCAAGATCTTTTTGATAATTTAAAGAAAACCACACTTTTCCTTTGGTGGTGGTGGTGCTGCTGGAACGGAATACATCAATTTCGCTCTGTAACTTGGGTCTCGTTTCCGCTTGGCAACAACGCCGCCCGCCTGGTGTGCCCGGGTCGACTGACCCCCCCTCGTGCTCGTCGTAGCGTGCCTCCGAAACTCTGGAGTCTCGCTTGCCTCGGTTATACGCAAAATCCTGTATACTTTTCATAGGTTACATATGAGAGGCAACAATTTTAGGGGTTGGTTTATCACTAGAAGATCTGACCGTGTTTATTATTGTTACGCTTATCATTATTCGTTTTCTTTACGCTTCCGGTATTATCTGACCTCCTCGGATCTAGTAGCTTGAGGAGTTTCGATCTCGAATTTAGATCCTTCTCTCCTGTAATCTTGCACAAAATAAGAATCAACCCCCCACATTAACATCCGGGGCTAGGGGATCTGGCGGATAAGGTCAAGAAGCTTATTAACGTTCCAGTTGAGAAATAACAAGTTTTTCTTTTTTATTCTTCTTTTCTATCTTGTTTCTCACTTCTCAACTTCCTGCGCGTCTTATCGCCAACGTCATAGCTAGTTTATACTCCGTCTCGCTGTGTTTTCTCATCTAGTACACGTGTATATGGTATTCGTATATTCCCTATGTAAAATGATGTTTGGGACGTTTGTGGCCGGTTCTTCTAAACCTGTGTGAGTAGGATGTGGAAAGGGAGATGACGGGGTTCCTCTCTCGCCAGCTGTCTGGTGTTTTGTTTTCTCGCTCTCTCTCTCTTTCTAGCTTCTCCCCCCCTTTCTCCGTTCCTATTACCGACGCGTACGATCGATTCTCTAAAACGTGTTACGCGTTACGTTACGTTACGCTTTACTAGACGTTGAATCGCGTTGGCGTTCTTGGCTCCATAAAAACTAGTTTGTTTTTCGTTTTTTCTTTTTTTCTGAATTGTTTTCGTGCGGTTTCTATTCCCGCATCACTTAACTATCCGCGCAATTTAAACTCGCGAATGGTATGGATGTATAATAACGTTGATATAAATAAAGCGCGATATGAGTTGACGAGATTAAAAATAAGAAAAAAAGAACAATAAAAATTACTAACCTAACCTCCGACTCTAACCGGTCGTGCGCAATCATCAGTGATCTGACGTGCTGAACCGCATGGAACCTGTTTTGATATCCCTACTTCTTATTTCTCTCTTTATATCGTCGTCGTCTCAGCCGTGGGAGCTTACAGACACCGTGATAAAATGATCTCTGCTTGCTATGTGTGTCTACGACGTTTTGTTTATAGAGAAAAACGATTAATTATTATATATATCGATTGAAATAGAGAGAGAATAAAATGTAACGATCATGTTTATTATAAATAGAAATTGAATAGACAATCGTTTAATAAAAAACGAATATTGATTCTTGTTCGTTGTAACGGTAACATTCGAAGAAACTGACTATTTTATCTTGTCTTCGATGCACCAGGGTGTCGAATCGAATCGAAGGTCCACAGTTCGACGATACGTATGATAGTAGTAGTACTTTATCAGTCTTTTGGTGTCTGTCTGTAATTTATTCTCATACGTTCATTATTATTATTATTGTTTTCGATATTCTTGTTTTGTTGCTTCTTCGACTGTGTAGTGTAATGAAAAGGCAAGAAAACAAAATCGTGCTTTGGTTACTACGCACGTGGCTCGAGGTGTACGAACATTGGATAAACAATAGAACGCAACGATTGAACACATGTTGTGTCGTCGTCGTCGAGACTTATTTCAGAATACGTAGGTGCACATAGTAACCGCGGTGTCAGAGATCGATGACCCCCCTGCTGCATAGTAGTAGCTCATAGATAAAATACAAAAAGTCGATACGGAAATGAAGTCGAATTAAGTTATCAGCCAAACACTTTGAGCTTCTCGTTTTCCTAAATATGTATTATCAGGAAATACAGTTTTCTGTCTATATAATCAACAAAAAATATTTCTTCAAAAATACCTACCAACAAAAATTCGTCTTCAACAAAATTCGACCTTCAGAAATGTTTCCTACAAAAAGAATTGATATCAGATAGAACTGCCAAGCACAACACATGAAAATTAAATTCAAGTAAATGGCATTGTGCTCGTTCGCTCGCTACGCTCGCTCACTCGGTTGGTTTTTCATAACTATTGTTAAACAAAATTGAAAGAAAAAAAATTTGGAGAAAAAAGTTTAGGGAGTGGTACTTGGCGGGCCA
>JAFFZH010011418.1:0-66647 GCA_018420115.1 Euura saliciscinereae
AAAAAAAAAAAAAAAAAAAATGTGCGGGGACGCGAACCGCGAACCTTCAGCGTTCTAGTCCGTCGTCTTACCGCCCCAGCCACGCCAG
The DNA here is from genome assembly GCA_018420115.1 of Euura saliciscinereae. NCBI lineage: Eukaryota > Metazoa > Arthropoda > Insecta > Hymenoptera > Tenthredinidae > Euura > Euura saliciscinereae. Next base: position 89 of record JAFFZH010011418.1, read on the forward strand.
CTCTTGGTTCCAGTGTGCACGCTCAACGGAGTAGACGCGCGAGCCCCACTCCGCCCGAAAATCTCTAAATTTCAAATCGCGATATCTCAGCAACCAAGGCGTATTAGATCAAAAATCAAAAACCACGTTAATTCGGAGGTCTTAAACTTTCACCACGTGAAACGGGAACCCGATCCGTGACATCGAAGGTCCCTACTCTCCTTGTTAGTGCTTAAGGTGTAACGCAAGCTGTTTCCGAGTGCGTCTCTCTCGCTCCCGCGGTGCGTCCTATGGCGCTATCTCTCTCGCACTCACGCACCTTTCATTTCCTCTTAAGGTGAAACGCTAGCTGATCATTTCCACTTGGAATTTTCAAACCCTACTCAAGCTGCCAAAACACATTCGATTGATGTGAAATTGATATCAGTGACGTAAAAAGAGTCAACGAAGGGCAAGACGAATTTTTTTTTTCGAAAATTGAGACAAAGTTAAGGTTTTTTAACAATATTGTTCTGCAATCCAAGGAAGTGCTGCCCATCTCCACGAGGGGCAGCACCTCCTGGGGTCACAGAACAATATTGTTATACAAAATTCATAACGTCTCGATTTTCGGAAAAAAAAATTCGTCTTGCCCTTCGTTCACTCATTTTGCGTCACTGATATCAATTTCACATCAATCGAATCTGTTTTGGCTGCTTGAGTAGGGTTTGAAAATTCCAAGTGTAATATATCGCTATCTCTCTCGCACTCACGCGCCTTGCATTTCCCCTTAATGAAGAATCGATGAAGAATTTCGATTCACTAATGCCGTTACGTCACGCGCGTGATGCGCGCATGCGCACGGGTTACATTGCAGCAGACAGACACAGACACAATCGTAAACGTCGTCTCGTCGGTAGGACGTCGCGCAAAACCAGTCCCAACCTGCAAAATATCGTTTGAATCGTAACCCCCGATGTATTCGAAGTGATAAGATAAAATAAAATGTGGAAATTCGTCTCCCGCGGTATCCGCGAGACCCTTGAGCGACGTGCCAACTGTCGCACCAACGTATATTCCCAGACCCAAGATGGCACGGTGCAGTGTGAGGTTAACCCCACTCATACGCTAGATAAACACGACCTTCCAAACAGTCGCTTCTCCAATATGTGTCGCGGAATCGGACCCGCCGATCCCATAACCGAAAAGAGCAGGTGGAACCCGAAATATTCATGGACCGAGGCTGTCGAATGGGTAAGCTAAACGTCCGATCGAAATTTCCCCTTCATTACCCGTCTTCGTCTTCAGTCCAGTTTGCTCGCCGTCGGCTGGGTCATCTGCCAGTCGCTGTGCCTCCACAGGCGATTTTTCGGCCCGGACCCGGAGGCTCCTTGGCGCAAGCGGATATCGCAGGCTCACGACGTCAGGATATCCCACCTCTTCTCCGACCTGATTTGCATAAGGCCAGGACACATCTTGCCGATAACGAACTGCGTCGGGACTCAAAACAACAACGAAGGGGGTGAGGATCTGTCGTGGAGATCGCAGAAACCCTACGGACCGATCACCATCGAAGAGGTAAAACTCTTGAGAATCTGAAAACCATGCTCAATGCCCTGATCTCTCGTTACACCCTCAGGCACTGAAGGACGCGGGCGACGAGTTTACCAAGGTTCATAGAATCGTCATGGGGGAGTACGAGTTCCAAATGGGGTCGAAGGCGCTGGAGGAGAAACGCTACAAGGAGGCTGTGAAACACTTTTCCACCGGGGCGAGCCTCTCCTCGTCCTCCAGCATGTTCAACCTGGCTCTGTGTCACGAGTTGGGTCTCGGGACGTTCGTAAATCTGAAAGAGGTCTTTATCCATCTCCGTCAACGATCCGCACACCATACTATATTTATATGATCGTTTTTCAGGCAGCTAAACGCTATCAAGCAGCCGCCGACAGCGGACACGCAGATGCCATGTACAACTTGGGAGTATACCACGCGCAGGGCAAAGGAGGGCTCAAGGTCAACTTGCAATTGGCTCGCGAGCTGTTCACGGAGGCTGCGAGGCTGGGTCAACCCGAGGCTCGACATGCTCTGAGTCTGGAGAAACCGTCCAGGCAGACGGTTAACGAACGCGATGCGAAAAGATGCGCTCCGATGGAGAAGACTCAGAGCGTGAACAAGAGCGGGTCGATGTTTGTTAGGCTCGTTGGATTATGAGAAATTGAGAATAGCTTCACTTAATTTCGATAAGATTCTCAGACTCTGTGCGGCAGGACGCCGAGAAGGGAACCTTTTTGGTAGAAGACTTGCCGTAGGACGTGTATATGCAGTCTGTAGTTCAGGATTTAGCCATTTTTAGGGCATCTTGATCGCCGTGAAAGTATTAAGTCGAGAATTACGGGATGCAATTTGAGAATTATTAACTAACGGAGGGGTATTATGAATAACGCCCAGATTTTGGACTATTCTAGTCTCTAACTGTTCGGAAAATATCAGACAAACTTGTTTGGCTCTTGTTTAATTGAATTTTTTTACATTAAATATCATTTTTTTTTTATCATACGAGTAATTTTTACAGTATTACTTGGGTCAGATTTTCTGAACAATCGCGAGACTAGACAAGATTAACGGATTCTGATTTTTACCTGATTACTTATACTATCATACTTGATAACGCAGCGATTAATAGCTGCGAAGGGATTTGATTTTTTCAAAACTCTGCCAAGTATATGTTTAGAGAAAGAGCAATAAGATTTTTTTTGTTGATAGGCAGCATGACGTTGATCGTGAAAGTTTATATCTAACTGAACTGATTGTAAGATTCGATAAAGAAAAAAATCTGATATACAAAATGTATGATATATACATACATTGAAATATTTGTGTATTAGAACAATGTATTTTCGTATTCTCTACATCGTTCATTGAACGGAATGTTTATTATTCTTTTGTTTAGTGACGCGCTACGAGCACAGTGAGATATATCTAAAAGTAATAGTTATTGTTATTTTAGGTACTACATGGAGAAAAAAAAGAGGAAAAAAAAGAAAAGAAAATGATAAAGAATACGAGTTTTCGAGATCTACAATATACAATATATGTGTTATATAAAAAGTAACAATACTAGTTTATTATATACCGTATATATTATACATATAAAATACGTTGTTTGAAATATTCTTTCTGTTTTCGTTATTTTATTTTATTTTTTCAAACTTTTTTACCCGTTACTCAATTAATTTAAAAAAAACATACACCTACCAGACCTACTACGTTATATAAAAATGTCTTTAAACCATAGTCGATAAACATCGAGTAATGATTTAGAAATAAACACCTCGCCGTAATTTAACAAGATCGGGACACTATCACCTCGAAATTGAAGGAAAAGAAAATAAACTGTGATCAAAGGTATCGATGAAGAAGAGTCAATAAGTCATGACACCGACGATTGAATAATGCTTGATGTAGTCCGATAGCTTATCACTGGTCTCTCCGGTGTTTCAACATCAAGATAACACAATTCCATAACATCATTTTTAAACAATTTTTTTCTGAGTTTGTTATGCAAGAAATCAAATAAACGGTGGTCCGATTTTATATTTCCTATCGTCTAACTGTTATGAAAAGATGTTTCTTTTCTTAAAAGCAGATGATTGAACTTGATGATTCTTTTGAAATTAAACGGTTTATCGATTATAATTCGTTACTTTCTATGATTACTTGAATCAAAATTACTTTATCATTAATTTATCTGCTTGTAGGATTGACTAAACAGTTTGAGACCAGAGAATCTTCCCTGGACCACGTGTAGAGTTTGGATTGCCTTGAGCAACAGACTCAACAAATTGTATTCTAGAAATCGTTTTAAAGCTAAAAAATTGATATTTTAGAATTATATTCTCTCCTCTTCTGAAATTCAAGGTGTAAAATGAGCCCCTTGCTCATAGTTAATGAAAAAAACGGAAGCTAGCTTATCATTAATTATCAACAATTGTAAAGTGCGATAGAAAATACAGATTCGTCTATTCCTGGGTCAGTTTAGCTCAACACTATATTATTAATTGTACTAAAAATAGTATATTCTCTGAATAAAATACGTAATTCCGTGTTAAAACGGATAAAATTAGTTCAAGCTCATGAATCTGGGCGTTTGTAACAACAATATTGGGCGTTATAAAAAGACAGTCAGGAAAAAGTAAAAAACTCCAATTTCCTCCATCAGCTACCAATGCGCGTTGTGTCTTAGCGCAGTTTTCTTTATGAATTCTCCGTGACTAGCGTAAAGCTTCAATTCCTTGTTAATATCCATCCATCCTACGTTAGCCGCGTCGTCTCCCGCGGTCAAATTCAGTTTCCCAACTGCGGTTCCGTCCTCGTCGTGAAAATTCAAGGCCACAGTCTCCATCCACGCGTTGTCCGTGTTCCTGGGATCGTCTACGTATCCTCGATACACCTCGTCTCCCTTCTGGAAAAAATTCTCCAATCCCTCCTTCATCTCCTCAACCTCCGCATCGTCCTTCTCCAAAGAGTTCATAGCCTCCTCCATAAACTCCCGACGGAGGGTCGAGTTGAAGACCTCCCCGGGGTCGACCATGCCTCCGGGCAGCGCCCAGTCCCCCGTGTCTCTTCTCTGAACTGCGACGAACTGCAGGATCGGCTTCTCCGAAGACCTGCTGATCTCAACGGCTCCGGTCCCGTTGCGCTTCCAACGCGTGACGATCGGGTCTGCCGCGTGGTTCGGACCCCAACGACCCAGCATCCCGCGCCCGATGATTCCCGTCCGGCCGATCACGTTCAGCGGGTAGCCGTCCGAGTCGATTGAATAATCGGCGACGTGACTTTTTCTGCTTACATTTCCTGCGAGTTTTTCGGGTGTTAAAGGCGTTACGTAATCTGGTAATTCTACTCACCGTCTATGTCGTTCCATTTTGGTTTGAAACCTGGGTCCTTGAGGTCCGGATCGGCCCAGGGTTTACCCTCGATCGAGGGGGACGAGTAGTTCGCGGGTTCGTAGTCTGGGAGGTCGACACTCCACGGGACACTTTCGTCGGGTATTTGAAACCTCGATGTATTTGATTTAGGGTAAAAACCGCGGCGGCAGTTCTGGTGTATCATTTTCAATATCTTATCGCGCATGTGATTATTGTCAGCCTGTTGATCGGAGACGGATGACAATGATATCGTAGTACTACTACTGTCGTAAACGAGCGTTGATACACACGACGACAAGGACACTGACACCAACACCAACGCCTCAGCTAGACAAACAAACATTGTCGGGAGTTTTTTGTTTTTTTTTCGCGTAATAAAACAACTCGGGATACTTTCGACTCTTTCGAGATTCGACCTCGATCAATCCTTCGGTGATCGTCGGGTATTCGACGTTCGGTATATCTATGATGGCGGAGAAGCGCGAATATTTGAATATTGGCGGGTAAATCGGATCCAACTGGTTCCGACACGTGTGAAGTTGTTTTTCATTGTTGGAGAAGAGATTTATTGGAACTGAGGTGAGGCGCATTCGCGTTGGGTCTAGAAGTATCGAAGTGATTTTTATCAGAATGACGAACCAATCCAGCCAATCAGATATAGCGCCTAACTTCAGAGCGGTGCTATTCGACATCTGATTGGCACATCATTATGATGAAAATCACTTTGATTCCAACGCGAATACGCCTATGGGCGATGTATCTTGCCGATTAATCGACCATTCATTATATTTCTTTCAAATAATCGATTATTTACGTCGATGTTTTTTTTTATCGAATTTCGGACATTTGCGTTCGAAAACCCGATTTTTTCACTCATCGTGTACAGGCGTTGGTACGCGTGAAAATTCAAATTTCGGACATTTGCGTTCGAAAACCCGATTTTTTTTACTCATCACGTGCACGCGTGGTTAGAAATAAAATTTCAGAGCAGGTCCACCCAAAATTTTATGTTAATTTTGACACTTTTTATTGTTCAAGTGAATAAAAAAAAAATGTCGAAACAACATATTCGATGTTAAAATGACATACATTTGTGTTATATTGACTAAAAATTTGATATTTTTAAATAAAAATGGGATATTTTTTCCAGTCAAATTTTTCCAACAGTTCACGCGTAAAAATTTGAATTTCGGACATTTTCGTTCGAAAACGTGATTTCAAACTCGGCGCCCTTTGGAAAAACAACATGGCTGCGAGGCGATCGAACGCCGCGAAGCTAGCCGCGCGTATCGATGTATCATCTCTCGCAGTCTGATTCGAGTCTCTACAATGGCGGCCTAGACTAGGGATGGGCGATGTTGAAAAAAAAGATCGATTATTAAATAATCGATGTTTAAAAAGCATCGATGTTTAACATCGATGTTTGAAAAAAGAATCGATACATCGATTATTTTTCTACGATTGATTTTTTTTTTGCTTTTTTGAGTTCGAAAACAATATCTCAAATGTTACTTTATTCAATCTTTATGATTATGAGAATATCGAAATCAGATTTACTGAAAGTGTAGTAATATAATGTGAACCGAAAAATATGAATTACAGTCGATAAAGTAGAATTGAATAAGATAAACAAAGTTCACATTAAAATTCAACTATCAAAATATCAATATCCACTGATATATGAAAAGTGGTGATTTTTATATGTGTGGTGTATAAAGAGTATTCAAAAGTGAAGTATTTTGGGGATTTTTGTCATTTTTCTTTAACCGATGTTTTTCACCGATGTTCGATAAAAAACATCGAACATCGATGAATCGGCCCGAAAAAACATCGACGCAAATAATCGATTATTTGAAAAAAAATAATCGATTGTTTCGATTAATCGGCAAACATCGCCCATCCCTAGCCTAGACGTGAAGTCGTGAACGACTTTATCGCTCGGGACATTCTGGAATACAAAGAGGTGGATATTCTCTGGATTTAGCGCCGGAATTAACTGGATCATTGTAAGACACTATTTTTCTATCGTTAAGTGGTCCAAGTTGTACCATAACAGGCCCACCGTACTCGTAGATACGCCAACGGCGATCGCTCAGTCGGTGCGCCTCGTTTAATCGAACCAAATACCGAAAAGTTCCACGCTTTCTTCTTTCTGTATCGAGCGTGACTCGCGATCTCTCTCTCTGAGCGTATTAAAGAAGATATCAAACCCTAGAAATTGAAAAAATATTCAATACCCGTCGTCAAAATGGCTGAAAACTACCGCAGCACAACCACGCCGTGTCGTATGTGCAACAAAGTCTAAAAAACCGCGCAGATCGACGCCCTCGATGATAGGTTAGGTTCCCAGAACAGTCCGACTCTCCGATACCCTTGTTTATCGTCATTCCAGGCTCTGGCGCAGTCCGAATGGACAGTCAAGTGGGTGCCGCGGGTATTCTGGCGATCGAATCGTCCAAGGTTGCCGAAACCGAAACTCCTGAGCCGACGGGTCTCAGTCCTCTAGCCTCTTCGCTCGACCACAATCTGACCATCGCCGAAGACATGGGGATCGAGAATACCTGGTAAGTGGCGCGCGATTTCAGACTAAAACTCGCTGTCGTTAAAACTGTACGCCGAAAAAATTTGAGAAGCAGATTCTTCACGAAAATTATTGAATATGTATAGTCCAGGGTTTCTTGTTGTGGTCACTGGTCAGTGAAAACCGGGAAGTCAAGGAATTTTATGGCGATGCTAAATAAGACAGAAGAAAAGATCCCCGGCGTTTCTTTTTCTTCCTCGCACGGATATTTCGATCAGTGGAAATGGTAGCGGAAGTTGTATAAATTATAAATGAAAAAGGCTTCTCGAATATCACTTTCTTCCATCATTGATGAAAAATTATAATAAGCCAGGGAAAAGTGAGAGATTTTTTTTTACTTATTATAGTCAGCATGAATAGACCAATCCCCTGGCACATCATCAGAAACCCAGAGCCATTAGTTTGGAAATTAGATGTTTTTGATATTCTGCTTCCGACGGACATGTGGCGCTGCGCTTTGTATCATCTGACCCCAGGTCGGCGGGATCTTTTTTCCGCCGTCGTCGCTCCGGGACTCCATACTTCACAAGTTCCAGCACGAAAAACATCATCTCCTCGCAACGTCATAATGAAATGCGGTCATCTATTCCCTACCAGGGTGTCTAGCTGTCAGGGAAATCTGAAAAACCGGGAATTGTCAGGGATTTCGCACACGTATCTGGAATTCTTACATTTTTTTCCTCTCTATTTTGATACCTGTAAGATTTTGAATAGAAAATAGCGAAAAACAATGTCTTGTATCAAAATGTGGCCAAATTGAATTGAGAGAAGAAATTCAGTATTTTAACTTAGAAGGGTCGATAACATTCAACTTTGATCATCGTGAATCTTACAATAAAAAAATGCGCTCGTGAGGAAAATGAAGTTGAAAAATGAGTCCTGGAAAAGTCACGATTTTCCGTTTGGAAAACCGAGAAATGTCAGGGAATTTGATATTCAATTGACGCTAGACACCCTGCCTACGGGAGATGATACGTGGCTCCTACCACATGTCTATTGGAAGCAGAATATAAAAAATCTCATTTAAAAAACTGTTGGATTTCGGTACCTGACGATGTGCCGGAGGGTCTGTTTATTGCATACGAGCATCCCGGCACTATTCAAAGCTCGTATTAGTCCTTTAATTGGTTCATTCAAATGATTTTGTACTCTAACATTGTTTATGATACGAAAAACGCACACACTCATCCTTAGATTGAGAAAAAAATGAAAGAAATCTTGAATGATATGAAATTGATTATAACATGTTGGCCACGGTCAGGGAAAACAAAAATTGGTCAGGGAATCAGGGAAATATCAGGGAATTCCAAACTTGGTCAGGGAAAAAGTGAAATAAATTGCTAACGTGTCGTAAATGATTCGGCAAGAATATTAAAAAAATTTCATATAATTTTTCCCAACATTGTTGGATTTCCTAATCAATTTTCATCCAAATGAAATCAAGAATTAGGGGTATTATTATCTTGTAACACTAATTAAGACAATATTAGAATTTCGGTCAGGGAAAATTGGTCAACCAGTCAGGGAAAAGTCAGGGAATTTTTTTCCCGTAAAAAAATGGCCACCATGTATAATTGACCACAATTTTGTCCGATTAGCGTGCGATTCGCATTTTTGGAAGAACTTTCTATTTTGTACAGGGGTAGCGATTCGTCTAGAGAATCTGGAGAACCAGAAAATTGTTAATGGTCAAGAAATATGTGCGCAAATACTCGAAATTTTATTATTATTATTTTTTTATTCATTTTTTTCTCTTTAGTGGATGTGAAATATACTAGTCAATGCAATATTTCAATTTTTATTTTCCAAATGAAAGATTTTCACGGACCTCAAACTAACAATTAGACGAAAGCTTTTCATATACCAGTTCTCACGACCTTTTGTCTCCGATGAACCATTTGATTCCATCGAATATTCAAAAATTCAACAAGTTGAACCAATGATCGAGGAAAAAAGCTTAATTTCAATCCAGAATACCTGAAAAAGTCAGGGAACTTCTGAAATCCAATTTGAGCGGAAATAAGTCCTCCTGTCCCATCTTCAATGCAACGTTTTCAGAATTCTGTACACCTAAATATCAAATTCGAACTCGATTATATTAACCGATAGCATCTTGAGACTTGCTAACTTATTTTTGTGCTCGTTTCAACGCTTAGGACGGAGGCAAACAGCTCTGCGTCCGACTATGCTATCCCCATGCCTCCGCCTCCGGGTCTAGAAGACTTTGCCGACGTCGGAGCTGACCCGGTCGGAGATTCGGTTGAGTACGGGCCATTTTTACCGCCCGGAACTCCTACCTTGAACAATCTTTTTGCAGAGAGCGGAGAAGCCCAGGACGACTCTGTGATCGGTAATTGATTGGAATCGACTTTCACTCTTTGTAGGTTTTGTAGAATTTTTTTTCTCTAAAAAAATCATTTTACTTAAGCGCTGATAAGATTATCAACAACTTTCAATGGAGTGTCTGAACCGGCAGAAAAATTTTCAATAATGCTACAATTCTGAAGGAATTTGGGCTCCTGTTCTCTTAGTTATGAATTGATTCCGAGTATAGAGAGTCGAAGCTCGCATCTGAAATAGCGATTTTGTTGCGTTATCGTCGTATGAAAAAATTGTAGACACTCTGTTCGAAGAGCGAAAAAATTGTATAATTTGAATATCTTCTTTGATACGAAATATTCTAATCTCCGAACGTTCTTTGTACAGAGGTAACGACCCCACCGGGTGTTTGCGGTCTCCGTAATCTGGGTAATACTTGCTTCATGGCTGCCGGTCTGCAATGTCTGACCGCAACGCCTCCGGTCTTGCGTCATTTTCTTGACTCCGATACAAGATGCGAGAAACCGGCGCATCCCAGGTCCCTGATGGCACACTTTGGGTCGCTACTGGACAAAATGTGGTCCGGAAGATACAGCGTCGTCAGACCAGCAGAGTTCAAACAGACCTTAGGCACTTATCATCCACAATTCAAAGACTACAGACAAGTGAGGAAATTTTTCAAAGCCTTTGTCGAATCAATCTATCATAAAATAATGAAATTAAATGATTTATTTCTTGTTTCTGAACGTTTTGACCATTAAATTTCAGCACGACTGCCAGGAGTTCCTCGCCTTACTGTTGGATTCGCTTCACGAGCAAATGAACACTGCGAAATCGTTTAAAAATCATCAAATACCGGCGACAACGACGACCGCAGAATTGAACGGAGTCCACGATCCGATAACGAACTGTGTTCCGGATACGACGACCTCAACCGCGGTCAGTAATGCAGAATCTTACGAAAATCTTCCTTCTCCCGAGTGTCCGAACAGCCCCAATGTCACAATGGCCGGTTCTCCCAGAGGTGAGAACTAGTTAACGCACTCGTCGATCGATAGGACTGAAAAAACTTTGAGGAGTGTCGACGAAACCATTCATCAGATCAAATGTTTACAGATTCCGATTCCCCGATGGGAGAGACGGACAGCGCCGTGAATTCGCCTAGAGGATCTCTGCTCAACGACGACGAGGAGACTCTGGATTCGGACGAAATAATAGAGACCAAATCCAGCTTCATTCATAACAAGATGCAAGAGGATACGGAGAACGAGACTGCGGTCAGCGGCGATTTCAGACTCGACAAACTGGACAACGTTTTGTCAAAGAACACTTGCTATCACGGTCTTTGCGATATACTGAAAGACGCGAAAACGAGCAACGCTAACTTCTTGGTGACCCAGGAGGAGAGCAACAACGAGATTCGTTACGATTCTCAGAAATATCCAAAGGAAAATATCCGTAGAACCGCGATAGAGAATTCTAATCTTACCGAGAATCACGATTTCGATAACAAGAGCGTGAGCATAAAGAGAATAAAGGAGGTGAACGTTCAGGCCGGAAATCGTGGTGTAGATTGTCTCTCTAACGGTTCGGATCCGGAGTGTGATAGCGGATTGGAAAAATGTAACGTTAAACGTATGAGGCTCGAAGATCAGGAGAAAAATCATCGCAGGGACGGCCTAGGAAGCAGCGGTCTTCAATGCTCCAGGCTTTTACTGAACTCTGAGAACGGCGCGGTGGCCACTCAGGGCGAGACCGAGGCTGAGGCGGACAGACACTGGGCCAAACATCTCAGGGCCAATAGAAGCGTCATCGTTGACACGTTCCAGGGGCAATTCAAAAGCACGGTTATTACATAATTCGATTTTATCATCGAATTTAACGCCGAATCTTGGTTTTTATCCTGATAAATACTTCGTTACAGGTCGTCTGCGCGGTTTGCAAACACATCTCCGTCACCTACGAGCCCTTCATGTACCTCTCGGTGCCGCTCCCGAGGGCGATGGAGAGGCAATTGGCTGTTACTTACATCCCGGCAAACGGCGAGGCTCCAACGCGGTGCGTTGTCTCGTTGAATAAACAATCTAGGATCGGAAAATTGAAGGAAGAACTGTTGCAGACTCTGGGGAAGAACGTAGCGACCTCAAATGTCGCGTTGGCCGAAGTCTTGGAAAATCATATAGCTAGAATATTGGTGAGATACGGTATAGAATCTGCATAGAATTTGAAAATTGAAAATGTCTCGATCACGGAGGACCAAGAAGGTGACTCGCTGTTTAGAATCAACAGTTGCCGATACTATCCTCCAAGAGTATTTATTTTAATATGGTAGAACACTCCTGGAACTTTGAGTATTAGTTACAGGGCTACATACCGTCTTACAAACGCAGTTTTGGGATTAATCATGGAAATCTTGATCAAGAGTCACGTTTTTATGCTGTGTGTATCAAGAATTTTTTTAAATTTCAGAATATTTCAAGAATTTTTATGAAGATTAAATAATTTGACTTCACAGAATTTTTTTTCTGAATTTTCTAAATAGATTCCTAAAATCTAAGGAAGTGCAGAATTTTCAAAAATTTCAATATATGCGATTTAACAAAGTTTTAAGTTTCATTCTAAGGATGCAAACTTCGAAGAAAAAAAAGATCTCGAGAGATTCTAGAATATTTCATCAAATCTGAAATGATTTCAAATCGAAGATGTTCAAGATTTCGTTAATTATAGTAGATTGTTATACATATATTTATTTATTTTACATAACATTTTATTTCTCAAATTGACATTGCAACATCGTGTTTTAAACATCAGACTCTAACTTGTAATATCTTAATTCACAGGACGACAATTCCCTTCTGAAATACGTAAACGACACTACGAGATCGATTTACGCCTTCGAACTATCTGATCCACCGAGCGCGTACACGTCCGTATCGGACGGAGGTGGGGATCGTGTGACCGAAACTGAGCCATGCCGGACGGGTAATTCAAACGGCGACGAAATAGGCCCCTGCACTATATGTCTGGAGGAATTAGACGGAGATTTAAAAAAACACGGAGGAAACGGTTGCAATTTTATCATGTGCGATCAGTGTATCGAGGTGAGATTCAAATCGTCGATATTATGTCACTATTTGAAGAAATTTTCACCTTTGTGAAATCCTGTGCCTTACCGAATGCTTAATCCCTTCGTGTATCGAACAATATTATTTCATTACCATTGTATATTAAATTTACATTCTAAAATTTTTAATTATCAAGACTGCGCCCGATGATGATAATCGGCAGTGTCAATCTAGCAGCAGAGGCTTACGAGCTAGGTACAGTTAAACAGTTACCACAAACGTGCCTCGGGAAGGTCTGAGATAAGGTCGTCAAACGCTCTAGCAGGGCGACGCTATTGCAGCGTGCACGGGAACCAGAAATAGCTCGCGATCCCCAATGCCTGGGACATCGAGCGTTTTATACGCCGGTTGAGGCGGTACTCGCTGAGTTGGAATCCCGTGTGATCCGCAATTTGAGTACAATCTGCAAGCTGCGTTTATTCTAATCAACGCAGAACTCAATTCAGACTAGTCTGACGCTGCCTCGAACTGAGGGCTTTATTCAATATTTTTTTAAGTCAATCATTTTTCTTACATCTTTTTGTACGATGGAGTCAAACTTATAAATTCAATTTTTATTTTCTTTTTTGTGTGTGATAGAGAAAGTAATGAAAAAAAAAATGTTTAAACGAGATAGAAAAAGATAGTTGAGAGACGAGTGCGTAATATTGCCCAACAGAATTTCTTCAAGAACCAAACGGATCCTCAAACGTGTCCGGTTTGTTCAACGTTCGTGACTGCGACGTCTTTTACTAAGATTGATCAAACGGGTCGACCTAGGCCGGCTATTCGTAATCTTAACGTACCGCTGGTACTGAGACGAGACAGTAACGAGGGAACCAACAATCGGAAAGGCACCAAGCTCTACGGTTATCCACACTTAGTTAAATTACCTTCCAGGGTTAATGCTAAGGATTTATACAACGTTGTCAAGAAGATTGTGCCCCAGGAGGCACCTTACAGCGTTCATTTCGTCGACGGACAGGTAAAAACCGAAAACAATTACCAATTAATTAAATACAGCCTTCGACCGTTGCTAAAACAACTCATATTCAATTTACAGGGTCACCATTGCTCACGATGCATGTACACCGCACATTGTACCGGCTGCAGAGTCCCAGACTCCGGTATGGTGGCTTTGCAGAACGGAGACACGCTTGCCGTTCGATATACGGACACGGTGCCGCAAATTTTGCAGCCGGTCGATCACGTGAGCGTCAGTAAACAGAGGCCGCATCGTCCTTTGTCGTTGTACGACTGTCTGCAAGCGTTTAGTCAAAGGTATTGTTTTGTTTTTATCGATTTATCAGACCATTTGAATAGATGTTTTTTTTATTATTTTGTTACAGCGAAACTTTGGACGAACATAATCCATGGTTTTGTCCAAAATGTGAGCACAACCAGTGCGCGACAAAGACTCTCACCGTTCATCGATACCCAAAGTTCCTTATAGTATACCTTAAACGGTGAGTCGATAACTTCGTCATGGTTTATATTCTTTCTGTACAGGCATTAATTTATTTATTCATTACAGATTCGTGTTCTACGAATGTGTGAGCATGAAACTGGACGATAAAGTCACATTTCCATTGGTCGGTCTCGGCATTGGAAGGCATCTCTACGATCTCTACGCCTGCGTTTGTCATTTCGGAGGTAAAAAATTTCGTAAAATTGGAATCCGGAGGTAATAAATGATGCTTGAATTGTATTTTTCCAGGTGTTTCGGCGGGCCACTACACGGCGTACGCTCGTAATCCGAAAACGGACACGTGGCATTATTACAACGACGAATTAACGACGAGACAAAAACCTCAGGAAGAGGATTTCAGCAACGCTTACATTCTGTTTTACAGTCGTCAGGGTACGACGACGGGGAAACCTTGTAACATTTAACTAGGAGAAACTAAAAAAAAAAAAAAAAAAAAAAAAGAAAAGTGGGCTAGCGAATAATTGATAAATCTTCGTTTTTCGCGTCGATACTTCCTTCTACTCTTCAACAATTGGGAGTAACGACGTCGTGAGTGATTGTTAATTAGAAAAAAAAAATTAAAACTGTGACGTTGATGCATAGACATGATTAAAACTGTATTATCGCCAGAAAATCATCATCGGAAATGTTTAGGTGTCGTTCGTCTTTCCTATAGTATATTGTTCATTAGATATTTTCGTTGATATTAATTTTATAGCACGTCAACTTTGATGGAGAATAAAATCAAAGGCGGATATTTTTTTTTATAAATTATTTCGAAATCTCTGAAATTACTGTTATTCGTTGATGAATAGTTATTTCGCAGTCCTGATACGGAAACAAGTTGTTTCTCTATTTTCTTTATTCTTTTAATTCGAATCAAATCATGTGTGCAATTAATTATTAATTATCGATATTGATCAACAACGCTATGACTGTTATTAGTATTTATTGAATTATTTGTTTTTCTATTTTTTTTGTCTCGCATTCCTATATGAAAATTAAAAAGCGTTGATTGAATATTATAACGAGAATAAATGGTAACCGTATAGGTATTGTTACTGTTGATTAAATAATGAAAATAATTGAGAAAAGAAAATTGAGAAATCGAAGGAGAAAATTAAGAGAGGGGTTTCTCTTCCTCATTTGGGAGAGACGGGTGTCGGATACGTGAATATAATAATTATTACGAATTATGTGTAAATTATAAGAATAATAATTATCGATATTGAATTTGTACCATAGTTTAAAATATATAATAACGATACTTAGATAATTTATTCGATGATGAACCCCCGAATATTAGAAAAGAATAATAATTTTTTCTTTTCAGCATTTAAATTGCTCTAATTTTCATTATATTTTTTAAATTGTTGGAATAAAAATTCAGGGGATAGTAATGAATAATCGTTTTGTTTTTTAAATGTTTGATAAATATTTTTTTTTCCAGTTTTTTTTTTTTTTCTTGGATTACAAATTTTTCATTATCTCGAGGTTTATTATTATATTATTTATACATAATTATTCAGATACAAAATAACATTTTTATTTTTGTTTATTTGTTTTTTTTTTTCTTTTTCATCGAAATATCGATAGAATATTGTGTGAGCCTCTTCTCGTCTTCTAAATTTCTAAATTATATTATATATAATATTTTATTTAAATTACACGCCGCAAACAGGCCAATACTCCATAAAAATGCTATATTTAAACATTTCAATAATATAATATCTATTATTTTTTTTTCTTATCATTTTTTCTTCTCATTATTTATCATTATTATTATTATTATAGTTATTTATCACTAGTTATTGTGTACGGTTTTTTTTTTTTTTTTTTTATTATCTTCTTCATTATTTATTTATTCACGTCTTATTACGTTCTTATCAATTTAGTATGAAAATTAATGATATTATTATATATTATCCGAATTAAATTTATAATTAAGGGTCTAGTTTTTAACGTGAACCCCAAAAATCGTATTTTCGTTTCACATTTTTTTTTTAAATCTTTTTTTTTAGTGTGATGATATTTAATATTTAACATTACAATCCTGACGGTGTGTATCGTGATACTTTTGGGCGGGGAGAGAACAGAATTACATTTTTTTTTTATCTAATATGCAAATATTGAACGTCTAGAACAGAGATAAGAGAGACGATATAAATTAAATAATATATCCGATCCTCGTATGGATGAAAAACGATTTACGATTTACCTATTATTATCTTTGATAACTCTAAAAAATATTCTAAAGAAGAAAGTTATCAATTAGAGAAATAAATTGAGGAGAAAAAAATAGTTTCTTTGACTAGATTCAACTATTCTATCCAATTTTCTGTATCTAATGAATCGCAACGGTCAGCCAAACCACTGCGCTTGGACGGACCAGCCCTCCGATCTCGCAATTCACTGTCCGTGTCTCACCGTTTATTACGAATAAAGCATCGTTCGAAGGGCTGACCATGTAGCGACCGAATACACCACTCTCTACTATCGGCCTGTTGGGATTACCCCACTTTGCCAGAGACGGAGGCATCGCCTTGCCCACGCCGGTAATCATCTCCACTTTGCCTGTAACAAGGAGTTTATAATCAAGTGCTTGGGAAAGAGAGACGGTAGACAAAAAATTTTAAGTATCCATACCGGTAGCCAAGTTAAGGAACAGAATGTCCTCCTTGTCTGTCGAAGACGCGTACAAATCACATCCGTGGGTCGTTTGAGACGGGTAAAAAGTAATGTCGCTGATGTTCAACGAGGTCTTCACGTCGAATGAAAACTTCAAACCACTCGCTGAATGATTTTGTAACGGAGAATTAAGATTTAGATCAAGTTCTGATGTAATTTTGTAACATGGTTTTGTGTTATTTTACTCACGTGAAATTTCTTGAACTACAAGTATCACTCCGCTCTCCTGTCTGTCGAGAGTTACCAGATGCCTGGAGTCTGGAGAAATTAATGGCCTCCCTACGAGACCAGGCTTGTGCGCCAGCACCGCATCTGTAACGTAGTCTAGCAGGAGCTGACCGGTAGCTCTGCCGGTGACTGGTTCTTCGCATTGTAGAATTACAAATCCATCTGCGGGGGACATAATGTGTGGTCAGAGAACTGTATTACTTCATTGGTCACGGTGTGTTGACGAGAAACTTACAGAGAGCAGGAAACTGTATGTTCGTAGGAACGCAACTGTAGGGTGCGAGATCTACGCTCCTTGTGTATCTCATGTTGGCTAGATCGAGCTTGTACATTCCCCTCTGATTCGTGTGCGTCACATATCCGTATTTGTAAGTGTGACCGATTTCCTGTTAATTCATACATTTTCCTCGTTATTGTATCCATGATGAATTGTGTAAGGAAAGGTGGGGCAAGTTGGCTGGCCACCCCAAAGAAATTGAGTTACTGGTATCTCCGCATCAAGGGGATTCGTGCAAAACAGTATGCAATGTGGCTTACATTAGCTCGAACAAAAAGTGGCTAACTGCTACTTTCCACGTCAAGGTCAGTAAGATAAGACTGTATACAACTAAGAGGGTGGAGCAAATCCGGCCACCAACAAAAGAAGATGCAAGAATGGCATCAGAACAAATGTTGGTTTTGAGTGGTCGGCTTTTCTCAACTCTTCCAGTGTTTCATCATTTTCAGTGGAACCACGCTTCATACAGTCTTATCTCTCGCTCACCTTGACGTGAAAATGCCGGTAAGCCACTTTTCTTTCGAGTAACCAGCCTTGCCTTACCCTAAAAATATTCATCGCCGTCCGTTTTGTAAGACTTCCCTTGATGCTGATGTGACAGTAACTCAATTTGTTTGGGGTGGCCGGCCTTTTCCCCACTTTCCCAAAGGTTTTTAGAAATCAATCGACTTTTGTTATTCAATTTGACAACAAACGTTCAATCTAAAATTCTCATGGTAGTATATGCCATCAAAAAACATTGTCAATCATCTGCGGTGAAATTTTATGCGCAGAAAACCTTTCCCTTGTGCACATACTTTGATCGCAAGCCATCGACGATGTCTTTTGATGGCACATCCTGATTCCATCCATGATGGGATTCGTATATTGGACATGTTTTCATTCGATTTGACAAACAATAGGTCATTTTCAGAGCTTGTGATCTGGAGGGGAAATGAAACTCTCCTCACCTGATATCCAGGTATGTATAGTCCCTTGACAAGATCGAATTGACCGTCTATCGGTTCCGGATGAACAGTTCGATGCTTTCTCTTCTGTGCTCCATCCCTGATCACTTGTACCGTTTTCACCCCAAGATCGTCGGTGCTCCGCCAATTAAGAACCCATACCTGATCGAGTGCAGGTACGTAGTGAAGGTCCACCGGGTATTTGTCCGTTGTCACGACCTTGAAGAACAAGTTATGATTTTTGATACATTTTTGTCTTCGGTTTGTCTGTTTTCAGTTACTCACGTCGACTACCACCATCTGGATCTTACTGATCACCAGGATCCTGTCTTTCTCCGGTTGACTGACGTACACGTATCTGTTCGCTACGTTTATAGCTCTGCCCCACGAACAGCCAACCCCCTTTTCTCCGCAGACGTACTCCTGTCCACGAAATCGAGAATTGATTAATTTGCTTCCCGAGAAGAGAGCTACGGTCACTATTCACCTGAGTCCCTGGGATGATGTCGAAGGACTTGATCTGATGGTAAAGCCTACATGCCGAGGGTTCGTAGATGGATATTCCCCATTCGTGGAACGAGAAGAATCTCCTCTCCTCACTAGCTGCGGCTGTTGGCGATCGATCGATCAGCAAATGGACAGAAATGGAAAGGGATGAGGTAACTCACTGGGCGTCGGTTGCTCCTGGATAACCAAACTGCTTATGTCTCTGGTCAGTCCGCCGACGCTGGTAGCCTGGCACATGTAGGCCCCTGTGTCTGCGTAGCCGATGTTCCTGATCACGAGTTTAGTCCCATTACCGACGACCTCGTACTTCCCGTCTTCGTTACCATCCTCGTCTTCGTCCTCCTGGCTGTTCTCTTCGCTATCCTCGTCCTCGTCGAACCGCAACGCCTCGTCGTTCTTCAACCACTCAACCCGGGGCAGAGGCTCTCCGACAACGTGACACCACATCGTCGCCTCTTCACCGGGACGTTTGGACTGAAGACGCGGCGTCACTCTGACTTCCGGTACGGCTAGAACGAAGAGGATTAGGATGGAGCGTTCAATGTGGCTTTATCACTCATCATACTCACTGTGAACTGTGAGCACGTGCGTCTGGACCACGTCCTTGTTCCTCAGAGCATGGCATGTGTAGTTTCCAGCGTGAACCAACTGCACTCGGGTCAGATACAGAGTTCCATCGTTGAAGACACGGATCTGAATGTGAGAAATAAGAAGGAGAAGATTGCGAGAGATTTCCAAGTGATTTCGAGCAATTTGGAAGCGACTGGGATCAAAGTGGATTGCAATTCCAGTGAAACTCTGATAGGAGTAGTCCGTGAATGGGTATAATTAAGAGCGTACCTCCTGTTCGGCGAGGGTTTCGACGTCGGCGTCGTGGCGTCGCCAGACTAGAGGAGGCGGGGGAGTCCCGGTAACGTCGCATTTTATCTGTACGTTGTCTCCAACTCTTACAGAAACGTGATTAACTTCGCGAGATTTGTCTAGAGATACGACGGAAACGCCTGCGGAATAGATGAGACGAAGTTATACATGAGGGGAGGAGGGAGGAGTTATTCAATCCTAGGAAAGAACAAAAAAAAACGAAATTTAATCAATTTAATCAGTACTGACTGTAAAGTTTGCTGAAAGCCATGTAGAACTCGTTTATGTTCAAGCGACCGTCCTTGTCGGCGTCGTCGTAGCTTATCATGTGGCCCAGGGAACAGCCTCGACTTAGCTGTTCAAGGTCCTCGCGCTGTGCGATCTGTTTTTTTTTCACAAAGAATATAAACGTGGATAACTTTGCGTATGAGAGGAATGAGAAAAAGAGGGATCAGAGTGACTTTACCTGTTCCAATTCTTCTCTTTCCAGGTTACCATTGTTGTTCTGATCGTAATGCGAAAACATTATGCTCACTAGATACTCCTTGCTGTGATTATCCTGAGCCATTAGTCTAGCGTGATTGAACAGCAGCAGGTTGTCCTGAAAGATCGATGAATCAAAGTCAACTTTCGATCAATCTCACGGCACTTTTTATCCATTAAACATTCAGATTAATCACTATATCCTACAGAATTCAGAGTTTCCTTTCCTTCCCCTCGGTATCATAAATCGTACTTTACTCCTGACATGTTAAGATAACGATCCAGTCGAGTCAGCTCAAGGATAATTAAAAAACATCTTTCAGCCTAACGTTCCGACGAACGGTTGCTCGTCTTCCTTCCTATTACTGATGAGAACGACAAGATATTTTCTCAATTATCTTTTATCCGATTCGAATTGGATCGCTATCTTCACGTATCAATCATCGTGTCAACTGATAAATCCCTTCACTGTCAACATTTACCTTCATTTTTTATCCGTACGAAGTTTCAATACCTTCCCCTGCATAAATTTGCCAAGAATGGCCTGTTTCAGTCTTTCAAGACTGTGATCAGGGCCTGAAGAATCGTCTCGATTTGGCATGCAACGCTTCGTACAACGGGGCCTTACTATGCTGAAGTATCCATAAGAAATCCTACGAGGAAGCCTTGTTGTGGAATTTCATATCAAGCCTTCGTCACCACAACTCAACTATGGTCTCACCAGGATTTCGTATGGATGCTTCAGCATAGTAAGGCCCCGTTGTACGAAGAGTTGCATGCCAAATCGAGACGATTCTTCAGGCCCTGACCACAGTCTTGGAAGGCTTAAACAGGCCATTCTTAGTAAATTTATGCAGAGGAAGGTATTGAAAATTCGTACCGATAGAAAATGAAGGCAAATGATGACAGTGGAGGGATTTATCACTTGGCGCGATGATTGATACGTGAAGATAACGATCCAATTCGAATCAGGTAAAAGATAATTGAGAAAATATCTATTTCGTCCCCCGACCCAGATCCTGGCCACAGTCTGAGAATGCCATCCTCAACAAATTTCTGCACGGGCACCTTTACCTTCATGATCTCGTATTCCTGCGCGGAACAGTCTTCCAGATCGTAGCCATCCGTGTCCACGACATTCTCCTTAACGTTTTCCTTCTGATCGTGTGGTTGTAGGGTGGGATTAGCCGGGGTCCCGATGGGTAAAATTCTCGGATCGCTCGATGGCCGATCTCCTATCGATTCAACGGTTTCTAATCAAAATCACATCATCCCGAGAACGATTAATGGCGAATGAACAGCATGCTAACCTGTCCGATGGAGACATCGCATGAGTCTGCTGGCGATCAGGGGAACACCAGAGGTGCACGAGGCCCGGTGCAGTTCGCAGTGGTTCGCGTACACTCTGCCGTCGCTTCCGCATACCGGACGGTGCCGGCGAGCACATCTCCTGGTGCATACGCAGACCGGTAAATCTCCGTCTGGTGATAGCTCGCACTCCCTGCCAGCACCGCAGTACTTACCCAAGCAGGGATCTGGAACATTCGCTGTTCTTTTATTCTTGCAATTAATGCCAGTCGATTATTTTTCCATTCGATGACAGATTGGTAATCTCTGTGACAAGAACTGCCATGTGGCTATAAAGATGTGCGTTTGCATCCAGATCGCGGTTATCCTCATCATTGTGGCTTTTGTATTCTGGATTGTTCTAGTGGCTTATAAGCTCGCATAAGTTTGACAATTCATTTTCATCCTGGATATGAAAGTTACCATCGGTGTACAGATGGTAGTCGCAATATTGACGACTCTGGTCGTTTGCTCAGTGCTAAAGATACTTCAGCAGAGCGGTATCAAACAGTGATTCGCCAAAACTTTGCGCATACAGATTTGACCTACTATCAAACGATAACAAAGGATCTTAGAAAGGTATATCAATCATTACCATATTTCAAGCACTATTTTAATGTCGAACCATGCCGATCTTCTAGCAAGATGTAGAAAATCTGGTACGATAAAATCTTCGAGAATGGTAAACTTGAGGCCAAAGCAAATCAAATTTCAGTTGAAATATCGAGAGAGACAATTAAGAATCGATAGTTTTCCCCTTCGTAGCTGAAATTTGGCGTGCGCTTTCATGTGAGGACGTATTAAGAAAAAATGGACGACCATTTGTGACCAATTCTTTTCGTAGTTACTTAGCTCGATGGCTACCGCTAAAATGTGTGCCCCACGCTGGGCGCCAAATGAATGACCCACTCGAGCACTCTGAGACGGTCAATCTCAATTTCCATAATTTCGAGATTCTTATTTTCCTAGCAAAAACAACGTTATCTCACCTTTCCCATCGATGGCGAAATCTCCACGGTCTTCCAACGGATTCGAAGACGGTGAAACCGCTAGCGATTGTTCGACCGGTCCGGCCGCATAGTCACGGTGACGTCGCGAATGCTGTAAATACAGAATATAGCACGAAATGTTCCGAGTATTTGACCAAGACACACTTTCAAACAAATTCTCCAGTCTCTGTTGGTTTATATCGGTGCGATTGAAGTCTGTGCAGCGGTCCGTGGTCTGTCCTAAATAGATTTTCCCGTAAAGAACCAGACGATTGGTTTTTCGACCCTTACCTTGTACCGCGACGTGCCCGAGGTGGTTGCCAGAAGGCTCGCAGAAAGGAGTACAAAGTAGAGTCCAGCCCAGTCGGATTTCATCCTCGGCTGCAAAGTAGGCAAATTGACAAATATCAGAGTCTCTTCACCCGCGACCCTGCCCATAACGGCTACGTGTATGAAATCTGATAAAGATTCGAGGTTGAAAAATCCCCGTCGACCCCACGATCGATCATTCATATCTACCTACACACTCGCGGCTCTCTGGCACCGTGCTCTTCCGCAACCCCGTCCTCATCCACCCCACAATAGAGCTTTCTCGCTGATCTATACCCTACTCTGGGGTCAGACCCTCTACTAGTCTAGTCTAGGCTAACTTATGCCAGAGATAAGAACTTGGAAGCATGGGGCCGGCTTAGCCGGAGCTAGCTGGAGCTCACCAGCATCAGCCGCTGCGAGATTACCCTCGGCACTTAGCGACCGCTTGCGAGGCTCGTCTAAAATCAAAGTTTAACGCAACTACTTCGGTGGTTGGAGAAATTTAGGAGAAGAGGGGTAGGTGGAGGGTTTAGGAGGATTAGTCATCTGTAATTGCTCGCGAATAACAAATCCAGACGAGATAAGACAGGGAGCGAAATAAGGGTTTCTTGATGTTCTGTTTGATACACGGATCGAGTTATCGCAGTATTTCAATTATTGCGCAATGGAATCAGGGGTAATTTAGCGAAAGCATTGGTCCAACAGAAATTCAATTATCTTCCTTAACGGGCGCGGGGCTCGGGGTTTGCAGCATGAAGGAACTCGAGCCGGGGATTTAGCATCGGCCCCCGTTTACACGTAATTCGTGTAATAAATCTGCTCTAGGTTGGCTCATTAGCATATATATGAACGTGCCAAGTTAAAATATCAGTTCCTTCAGCTCCGAGTTTGAACCAACTCCTCGCGACCCTCTTTGAAACTAGAATCAACCTGAATACAGTCACATGTAGCGGATTAAAAAGAAACGAAGCGCATTCCAAATCAAACACAAATTCAGCAATCAAAAATATTAACCAACAATTTCGACTCTAAATTACAGTTTTATTCTATTCAATCTGAACACAAAATCATGTCGTCATTGATCGTTGCGGCAAATTTGGATCTCATGATGCTGGAAGTAGCGATCGAACAAGTGAGCAGCGATCGGTTCATTTATTTATTTATTTATTTATGAGGGTATGCTCAAGAAGTATTGGTCGACAATTTTTTTTCTCAATCTGTTTTTGTACACTGAAATCCCCATTTGAAATGCTGAAAATTGTCAAAATCGTGAATTTATTATACAGGGTGAGATTTCTCCGGTTTCAGAAGGGGGAGGGGTTTCCCAGCTGAGACTCCGCCTCCTCCTATTCATACTTGTTCATCTCCGGATCTCCCTAAATCGACACGTATAAAGTCACACGGGACGGTATCGTTGCCCCGAATCGACACTTTTCCGACTCGTTTAGTCCCCGAATGGCAAAAGTTAAGAGTCGAAAAATTCGCGAACGCCAAATTCCCGTATTACCATTTGCCCACATACCAAATTCGCTAAACGCCAAAAGTTCAGAAACGACAATAAATTTTCGAAACGTCAAATTTATTTGTTTTTGGCGGATACGACCTTATGCAGATGATCAACATTCCTTCTCAGGATGTCTACTTGAGAATATCAGGAATTCCAGGTTTTTCAAGAAGATAAACACTGTGATTTTGCATTTTGCATTTTGCATTCTCAGGGTGTTTACTCGAGTTATGATCTATAATTTCCTAAGAGTTCCAGGACTTCTAGGTGTTACAAAGAGATGGATACCGTGTTTCTTTTTTCTCCATTCAATGAAAGCTCGTATCTGCCAGTACATACGACATTCTGCTATTAGTTGACCTGTTTTTCACTCCCAACGTTTCTGGACATATTTTCGCGATCTTAGTCAAATTCACGTTCTTTTATCATTCAAAACGCGATATATTGCACAAAAAAAAGAAACTATCTCCGGGACAAACACAGAAATATATTTTTTGAATCAAGGAATCAAATATTCTCGACACAAGGACATTATATTTTTATTGGGGATACTTTGATTCTTGATTTTAATCCCAATCGACGAAGATTGGCTTGAAAGAAATGACCCCACACTTTTTTTTAAATGCAAATTGGCGTTTTGTGGAATTAGCTAAGCCTGAGACGTGTCCTGGGTATGGCTTATGGATACTAAATAAAAGTTATCGCCCTATCTCGGATCTGCTTTCCATTTTTGGAATCTGTACTAAAATCCAACATTTTTGTATCACAGAAACTAAAACTTCGAACAGTACAAAGGTACTGGAGTGAGAAATCGACGATTCATGAAACTTATGGATGTAAATTAAATTTTTAAACTGTTGTGTCACGAAACAGTTGTACGATATACAAATTTTATAGCTCGTTAAAAGTAGCAACATGCGATACAATCATACGAAATCATAGGGAAACAACGTATGAGCACTCAAAAAATTTTTGATAATTCCAAAAAATATAGAAATCGTGGAACTTGATTTCGCAATCGAAAGAACATTGATATAATTGCTTTAATCTCGTCGAATCTGGGCAATCGGTGACATTCATATTTTTTTCGAAACTCCAAAGAGCATTCCGAAAAGAAAAAAAAATCCAGTCATCTGCGACCAGTATTTCTCAAAGCTACTCTGGTCACTGCCCTCGCCTCAAATTGTCCTAAAGTATTTTGAAACGTGATCATCTTTGTAGCTGTTTGTCCCGAGGTCATCGGACTTCGATTCAGCGATACTGAAAAAGTCTGTGGTGATGTTCCGCCTGTTGGACAAAGACTGGACCAGCGTGTACCCTCAGCGTTCCGACTACCACGTTTACCGCGGTTCGAACAATGAGATCGAACCCTTCAACGGTGGGGTTTCCGTCGTCTTCCCCATCCCCGAGTCCTCGCTTGAAAGGCCGATGGAAAACGTCGACTTGCAGATTCACGCAAGTCGAAAATTGTCAAGGTACTTCGAGCTCCACTCCTCCGAAAACATCGGCTTCGCCTGTATCGACGTATCGGATTTATTCAACCGCGTTATAGACGGTATAAAGGAACGGAGGGACCACGTAGACCGTAAATGTCCGACGGTTCACCCGCGCGAACCCGTCTCAATGTCCTCCAAAGACACATACAGCCTCATCAAAGAGGACGGAAACGAGTCGGGCGCTAACGCTACCCTCTATCTCCGCCTCACTCATCTGGGACACTCCGTTATTTCCGAAATCCACGTACCGGAAGATCCGAAAGTGCTCTTCTACGCCAGAGAGGAAACCACGGAGAAGCTACCCTACCAGTGCAGAGAGATCACCGTCGACGAGCTAACCGGCGGTTGCTGGGGCAGCCGGACTCTCCTACCACCGCGAGACCCGCGAGACACTATCTGCTGCTGCGATTCCAAATCCGGCGATGCTAAACGCCGATTAGATAACGATTTCAAAATCCAGAGGAACATGGAAGAGGTTCCCGCCATCGGTTTCACTGAGTCATTTGAATCAATGGAACCGAAAACACCGTCGGACTTCGAACCGGAAGTGGATGGCAAGAAAGAGAAGAAAGCTTCGAGAAAAGGGTCAAAGAAGGGAAAACGTAAGGCTAAGGGCAGCCAGGACAGTGGAGGAGACGATAAGGGTGTCAATGACGTCGACGATGCGACTAAGAACGAGGATGACGGAGTGTCGTGTTCGGTGCAGCCTAATCTATGCGGTCGCGAGGGTACGTGCAACAAGAAGAGCAAAAAGGGTAAATTTGGCAAGTGCGGTCAGCCGGATGGCGAAGGTGGGAATCCCCTGGCTTGCGGCGAACGTCGTAAGTGCGCGCTAAGAAAATCAGCAGCGGGTACGGCGACCGTTGGTATCGTCGACAAGAAGGTGCCCTGTCCGTGTCCGTGTCCACCGCCTCCGCCTCCACAAATTTGCCCGTGTCCTACACCCCCTGCGTGGAGACCGAGCTGCAATGGGTGCCAATCCCCCGTTTACTACCCGTCGAATGACTACCCCACGGTATCTAGGAACGCGAACTTGTGTCAGAGTTACGAAACTGGGGGATACAACTCCTATGAGAATTCCTCCTGGCTACAAACGGTACAATCTGGATCCTGGCGATAGACGATGAGGTGAGTGTCGAATCAATGAATGGTTTGTTCTCTTCATTTTGGAGCTCGTAAAGGGATGAATAAAAAGTTTAGTAACTTGGGAGAACAAGAGCAGAATCAACTCAACGTGGATTCTGAATCACACTGTGATCATCAAGTTCAATCTTCAAAATAAATGTAGTTTATGAAGAGACCGTACCAAACTATTTTTTTCATGAAAGTACTATAACTCAAGAGTATCAATCTCAATTTTTGCGAGAAAATATTGAAAATTGAAAAAGTTATGAATTTTTTAGTAGAAAATCGTGTTTTTCTGAACACTTTTTTTTCCAAATTTTTTTTTTTTTCGTACTTAAAAACCAAAAATTTACAGTTTCTGACTAATTAAGAAAATCGATCACAACCCTCGAATTATCGTACGGAATAAATGATCTTAACCGAAACCCTTGAATTATCGATAAAACAATCAAACAGAAACCTCAACTGTAATCGAAGAAATGATTAATTGCCTTCACTGATCAAAAGTCAAATGAATTGAAAATTTTGTTCAATCGACGGCTAATCGAAAAAATTATTTAGCGATTGAAATATCTGATAGAACGTTGAGTAACTCGAGAAGAAAAAAAAAATCAGAGTGGAGACTCCAAGTAACGAAATTTGAGAGAATATTAGAGAAACCCCAAGTTATCTCAATTACGAAGGCTTTGAGAAACAGGTCCGATGGTTCTCGGTTCGAAACTCACTTTTAGGATTCGACACGAGTTTCCTTGAAGGGTCATAACTTTCGAGAGAAAAGGGAGCGTAGATCAAATGTTGAAGAATTATTTTAAGGTAGAAGTTTCAAGTTTCAAAGTGATTTTTTTTTTTTCTAAAACAACTCTCAATCTCAATTTTAACGAAGTTATACAAACTTTCCGAATTCGCTGGTGGCAGCGTATTTAGCTTTACGTATACTTCGGCCATATCATTATTGGCAAAAAAAAATAAAAAATTTACAAAGAGAAACGGTCCTAAAGGGTAGATGCAGCCTTTTATTTTTACCACCTCGGTACCTTCTCTGATGACGTATTAAAAAAAAAAAAAACACTGTCTCCAAGATTTGACCGAAGTTTTTCGACATCAAAATGAATGAAATTATTTGAAAGAATTACTATCACAGTTTTGTATAATCTTCTCATAGCGATGTATCGTTACGACAGTTTTTTACTTTGATCAGGTCAATTTGAATTTTTATTAGGGCGAATAAATGTACTATACAACTAAGGCGACGATATTTACGTTAGTAATCAAATAATTTCGTGAAATAAGAGGTAAAATATAAGCACAAGAGATAAGTAATCAACTTGTAACAAAGAAATGGCCAGAACTTGTGAGATAGTCCAAAACGGTGCTCCCGCCCTAAATCAATTGGCATTTTCTGGGAGTATAAATCGTTTAAATTGATTAACCGCGGTCCTGTACCGGCGGAAGTCGGGTCTAAAGAATGGAGAAATGGTTAAAAGCCAGATAAAAAATGTGTTTCGGGTTTGACCGAAGTTCGAGTCCAGAGGGTGGAACGGGGGTTGGGATTGATACGGGTCGTTTATTGCGGGAAAACTCGAAAAGTCTGATTGATTCCCAGTCGATTATTTTCCGGGGCGTTGCGTGTACCTCGATAAAAAATAAAGTTAAACCAAAAGGAAACAGGAAAAAAAAGTAATGGCGGTTCTCTGGCGTCGGGTGTAGAGAATCTGCAAATCTCCTATACGCGAGCTCGCGAGTTTATCCGGTTCATTTTATCACCACGCGATATTTTTCAATAGAATATAACCGATTCTCCCCCTCGCGTCGACAGAGGACCGCAATGGGGGGGTCGACGATTGTCCCACACGGTTTTCGGAATAAAGGGATAAAAAATGGATCTCGCACGTGTAGCGATTGTTCGCGGTTCTGTCCAGTTCTCCTGCGGCTCCAACTAATACCGTTAGCCAAAAATTCAATATCAAACGACATAAGCTATAGGTAATAAAAAAAAATTAATTATCAGCAACGACTCACCAGGTACAATAGTGGAACCACCGGTGGGGTGAGGGGTGGGGGGGAATTTATCAGATTTATACCTAAGCCGCGGCGACACCCGGCTTATCTCTCTCAATTCTGGCAGGGTAAACCCCTTCATCCCTTGGGATAAGGACTTTAAGGACTTGAGCCCTCGCCCCCGCCCTCGCCCCCCTCGTCTGGCTATCACTGGCTCGTCTCTGTTATGACGTTGGGACCTAAGAACTGTATACGTAACGGGAACCCTGTATAATTTACAGACATTACAGTTTCTTTTTATCATCTATACCGGGGTGGCCGCTAGCTCGTTTGGAAAACCGGGAAATGTCAGGGAATTTCATCAAATCTACGGATTTTGAAAACCCTGGACATAAAATTCACCGTCAAAATTGTTCTCTTCTTTTTCTTGACGATTTTATTTTCATCTGCGATTAGAAATATGAGATAAACCGATGAAGATTGATATACAGGTCGAGTTATCTCCGGGTCTGAACGAGGGAGGGGCTTATCACTGCTGATGCTCCGCCCCCTTGGCGTATCACAAACGGTTATCAAAATCTAAGTTTACATCAAACCCACGATACTTGGTCTGGTCGAGTACGGTATTGCTCACTTTCTGTTTTTCTGTTGACAAAAATATGCATGGAACAAGATGGAAATCAGTTTGAACATATAATGTAAATTGATTGATCGTTGAAGGTCCTAATCTGCTCATTGTTTTCATTCGAAACTCAAAAATACCTTACTGATACGCCAAGGGGCGGAGCATCAGGAGTAATAAGCCCCTCCCTCGTTCAGACCCGGAGATAACTCACCCTGTATATTATAATTTTTTTGTCAAACTAGGTGATTACGATATTTAGTGGTTTCTGCTCTAAGGCGTTAGGTTATTCATTAATTACGTAAGGATGATTTTGGCGATATTTTACCCTCCCCCCTACCCCCATGTAAGGGTACATAAGATTTCTCGAACCGCCCCCCTCCGTCTTCTTAGGTAGGATTCTATCTCGGTTTTTAGAATAATAAAATGTTGTTAGAAAAGGATCAGTTAGTCGATTTCTAATATTAAATTTCGACTTAGAAAATATTACGTAAGAATGGGTTTTAACCCCCCCCCCCCCCCCCCCCCTTACGTAATCAATGAATGGCCCCTAATCGTACATCAAAATTTCCGGAAAACCGTGAAATGTCAGGAATTCCGTGAGCAGAATCGATTGGCTACCCTGTGACTATTGCGGAGAAATTTCACGCTCTTATAGAGATCAATAGTGGATACGTATGATGTAGGTAGTGTGTATAAAAGAAATGAAACTGTTCGTTTTTTTCAACGGTGAAATCGTAAATCGGCCAATGAACTTAATATCGTATAGTCTTTGTCCCTGACCCCGATGAAAGAGGCTCGAGGGCACACGCGCGGTATCCGGTGGCGTTAATCGAAAACAAGAATACACTTTCACGAATCTGTGTATCATATCCGTTGAAAATTATATCTCCGAAAGGTCTACATATTTAGAAAGCACATCTACTATACCTCGCCGGAGTCGCATGCCGGCGGTTAATGGCCTGGACGGAACAAGGATTAACGAACGTCTCTCCCTTACAAGCAGATCGATTACATGGAATAACAGTTTCTGTAGAAAGTAACGGTTCCGTTAGATATAGTAAACTGCTGTGGGCATATCACGCAGCGACGTCAAACACGTGTAAATTTCATAGTAGGCATGAGAAATTCAAACCTATATCAATTAGCTGGCATCGAGGATCGAGATTAGAAAAAATACATGAGAATATTTTCTATTACTGCATATACCTATACATATAATTTTTTTTCAAACTATGTAAGTTACGACTTTACTATTGGCTTTGTCGATATCAGTTTTTTTACGGTTGATTCGACGGATTTGAATCGTTGGAGGCTGGAATATTTAAAAAAAAATCAATCATTTCAGATAACACGTTGACACGATAATAATTTTTTAAAGTCAACAGTGCCTGTTTGAATGAATCGATACTATTGATGCGAGTGATTTGGAATACTGTGACGAATAATTTGACTTCACAAAATCAAACCTCATCAAAGATTGAAGTCGAAATTTCCCTAGCCTAGGATTTTTCTTTCGCCAAAATTATGTTCGAATTGAATGCTCAAATGTGAAAAAAATGATAACACACAAATTTTCCTCGATAATATATGAAAGGAATCAGTAAAATTCTCTGAAAATCGAAATTTCGATCTCCAAATGAATAAAATTTGGAACCTATATACGAAAGAATTGAAATGAATTGAAATGAAAAAAACAATGGAAGAATGAAAATAGTCTCAATCAGATGCAGTTGATTCGACGTTGAATTCCTCGTATGAAACTCATAGGTATAGTCAATTAAAACGTGGTGAAACTGATTTTTGGTTTACCTAACCGGTTAGCACACTATATCGTTTGTAAACAGATCAGCGCATTCGATGCTGCATAAAAGAAAAAAAAATCGAAGGACACTCCTACATGTGACACATCCTTTACCCAATATCCGATCCTCTTCTATCCAAATAGAATCTTTCTCGAGTATTGTAATTTTATGCAAACCCACATTCATTTTTCAGATATACGCGACCCACTCGGACGACGTGCGCAACGTCACGTAGGTACAGGTACTCTACAAACATCCGTGATAAGTAAACACAATTTTCTAAAAACTATAAGAATTATGGAATCAACTTCAGGTGACTGTAAACGGCAATTGAAAATGATCAATTTTCAAACGCCACGTGACGTCACACAGTACCTCGGTCGTCATGTTATTCCGTTGTCCACAGTTGTCCGCAGCGCCGCCATACGGTAGAACTGTGATGTGTGACGTCACACGCTACCGGGAAATTCAAACGCTGTTTCAAAAAAACTTGATTTACGTGAAAACCAACTATAAAGAATTAGTTGCAATATGTTTTTTATAAATTCTAATCATCAAATTATCGGGTGAAGAGAAGAAAAAACAAATTCATGAAACTTTCCTATTACACAAATGTGTAATCGAACCGATTCGACACGGACGTTGTGATGTCTATTAATCGACTCTGCATACACATGGACGTAACACCTCTCGGCGTACGTAGGGTCGGTAATAGAGACGGTTATAACATACCGCAATGGTATATCTTATCGACGGATTTCTCTTTTCTCTGCATGAAAACTGTACCCCCCCGTAATAGCGGAGGTTGTAACCACGCTTTACTTCACTCCGTGTGCATACCTGCCCGCTAGATGCGGGTATTACGAGGTGTGATTAGAACCGATGGAGGTGGAAAATATGGAGGAAAACTTTCACCCTCTGTGTACTCGATCTTAAATTCAATGAAATTACATACTCTTCACGCATGTGGGTCGTGTCACTCGGAGGTGATTCACTCCACCAGGACTTCGTCCGGAGGTTTTTTTTTCCCTTCTTTCGATGACCCGAATGCGTTGAGCATATTATACGGTATGCAGGTTTTCTGAGAACCAAAAAACCATTCTTCAAACAAACTCGACGAAGACTTTCACGGACACCTGCCGGACACTTGGCTAAAACCGAATAAAATATAGTCGTTGTGAAACTGACTTACGTGATAATTGCAACTATATTGACTTTGAATAGACTAAATCGTCACCCACTCGAATCCTAACCAGACCTAAATGATAATATTTAGTCTTGTACTTTTATCATCGTTCCCTTGGGACGTAGACGCGAGACTCGCACTCGTCCGTAACGATTATTCCGTCATTCTATGGATTATTCCTATATCGCCGCTTGTGACGAAGATGGTATTATTTATAGTTTCACCTAGCTATCATAGTCGTACATAATTTATTTGACGAGCCGTCGCGTGTCCCCGTTTCGTATCTATAACATCAGACTTCAGACTGTGGAGAGAAGAGAAGAAAGAAAATAAAAAATCTGATGTATTTGGGTACCGCGCTGTGTGTATATGATTACCCCTAAATCAAGCCTAAGTGCGGTACCTCCGGCTTATTGCGGGTCGTTGAAACTTTTTGAATGGGAATTATGTAATTGGACGGGGGGCTACGTTCCCCGTAAAATACCTGTCCTGGGCTAGTTATGCAATCTGTACAAAGGCTCGAATAAATATTAAGAAACTGATATCACGTGACTGTTATAGCCTCAGAGATAATCGCTAACCGTAAAGTTTCATTCTACCTACTGCGCTGCCGCTGCTGCAGTGGGTCTAAACATCCACGCGATTGTTCCGCAAGCGTTGAAATTTCACCGCATGAGATCCACATACAGTGAATTATATGGATTATTCTAGCCACTATCGGTGCTAATTGGATTTGACTCTTTCTTGTTTACTTTGTAACGTTACTTGATGCAGGTCTTTATCAAAGGAGCATCCGTTATTCTTATCGAAACATTTTGGCCAACCGTTTTATCGTTATCAATTATATTACAAATTCCTACAAGATTAATGTATAGATATGACCTGCGAGCAGTATTAATAAGGGTGAATATTGTATGTACTGGTTATGAAGACATTAACTAGTATCTCAATTCTCAAGCAAATGGAATTATTTGTTACATTTGTATCTATAACATTTGCATCATGTGATAAATAGCATGTTGTATACCAAGTGCGGAAAGTAGCCGATATCCGTGCTATGACACGAGTTAGATATAGGCCACTTTCCGCACGTATACCATACACGATATTTTACGTCATCCCTGCTAAAGTTTGATTTTAGAAGATAGCCCTAGTGCGGAAAGTAGAATTAAAAGAACCCTAGTATGGAAAGTAGAATAAAAAGAAACCTAGTGCGGAAGGTAGAATAGAAAGAAACCTAGTGCGGAAGGTAGAATAAAAAGAACCCTAGTGTGGAAAGTAAATTTAAAATAACCTAGTGTGGAAAGTATAATAAAAGGAACCCAAGTATGGAAAGTAGAATGAAAAGAACCCTAATGTGGAAAGTAAATTAAAAAAAACCTAGTGCGAAAAGTAGAATATAAAGAACCCTCGTGTGGAAAGTAAATAAAAAAAAACCTAGTGTGGAAAGTATAATAAAAGAAACCCTAGTATGGAAAGTAGAATGAAAAGAACCCTAATGTGGAAAGTAAATAAAAAAAACCTAGTGTGGAAAGTAGAATAAAAAGAACCCTAGTGCGGAAAGTACACTAAGAAAATTGGTATCGACGATATGGCGATACGATTACAACTATGAATCAAAAGCGCTACAGTGAAAAAGCTTGGTTGATCCAGACAATCGAATTTCTGAATGAGAAATTTGCATACTGTGTTGCTGTCGCCTCTGGACGAACAAGAATTCTGGCTGTAATCGCTGAACATTCTTTTCAGTGTAGGATTGAACAGCCCTAGTGTGGAAAATAAAATGAAAAGAGTCCTAGTGCGGAAAGTAACTTTTTAAGTAAATTTTCAAGTTACTTTCCGTATTGCTTGGGAATGAGGCACTTCGCGCACGCTGAACAGGCTTCAAAAATCATACTTTTCAAGCAGGTGTTACAAAAATACTATTTCCTGATTTTTACTGTGAACATAAAGATACAGAGAAAGTCATGGACTAAAAGGTCTAAAAGAAATGAAGTTTTTGGATGTAGAATATCTGCGACTTTTGTTTCAAAAGAACATCAGAGTATATTTTCTCGTTTGAGAATCGTAAAATTTTTAAAAAGCAAAACCGTTTGACAAATTTACAGATGCTCCTTTGATAAAGACCCAACATCCTACAGGATTATTATGAAGTTTAAAAAAAATGTCGAGTCAAAACGAGGGCGATCGTGGTTCGAATACCCCATATATGTACATTCCGCAATGTGCTCACACACACACACACACACAGTCGATGAAGTTTAACGACGAAACTATAATTGAGGTCATTTCGCATTGTTGGTTGTTACAGCGATGATTAAGTTCGACCAGCAATATATCTTTTTATAGCTTCTCTAACTGTCGAAAGCGCCACAGTATCCCTATACTATCCATCATACACGACCATGCCTGACGTATGTACTCTTGCGCAGCGTTAATTTTTTACCATATTCCATTCTCACTACTGGAAGTTTGCGAAATAAATAATTTTAACGGCAAATACGTGTATCCGATGCCTTTATAACGCCTTCGGAATGATTTATTCACCGGTGTTTAATGTCTCCAAGACGCCCGTCTCTACGAGACTTGAGCGACAGACGTGCTAAATTTCATCTGACTGCTGCTACATACAAAGAGACATCGTTCAGGTTATTAACATCAAATGGGTTCCGTTACACAGAGTGAGTTTTCTCCGGGTCCGAATGAGGGAGGGGCTTATCAATATCGGCATATGCGATTCATACTAATAAGCCCCTCCCTCGTTCGGAGCCGGAGATAACTCACCCTGTATATATGCACGTAGCGACAGAGACGGTACTTTTTTTCTGTATACACTCTGCGTTCTCGCATCCGAGTCGAGAGCCCAAGGGCCTCTGTGAGTAGCCGTAAGTATGCAGCGTACGTATTTAAAAAGTAATCAGTACATAGTTATTTGGTATATTGACACTATGACTATTACTTTTACTTTTAGCCAATTTACAAACAAATTTATGCCACTCAGAATCGAAATCGAGGGCCCTTGTAATTACATAGGTGTTCATCGCACGCTTTCTTCATTGACTAATGTCTTCTTTTTTGTATTCCTTCCTTTAGTTATTCCGACCCGTTCGCTCGATCCAGAATGTAGAACGTTTCGACAATACGTTAAAATCCCTGACTTGTAGTGCATGCAGTTTATCTCAGTTTATCTTCGTCATAACTCGGGCTGTCGACATCTGTCGACGACAGGCCTCGGGCACTATCCAACGTACCCGTCTTTCTGACGGTGGGCTAACGGGTGGCCTATTATGAACGTGACATCGCAATATCCACCAAATATACAAGTTTCAGAAAGAAACTCCACCATTCGATGTTACCCCTCGGAGCCCTGCGACCTCTGTATGTAAATTTTTCACGAGACTCTCAGTTCAGTAGATACTCAAATGTGGTTGAGATTGACAACAGCGCCAAATCAGCAACTACAGGCTGAATTTAAAACTGACCTTGTCAGTGTCCGAGGTTTGTTTACCGTCACTTCGAAAATTGTGTCAGTGCCTGAGGTTCGACTCAAAGTCCAAGGGGGTCATCTAGGATGGGGAGAAATAGGCAGACACAAGAAATCAATCAGGAAGCTGAATTGGCCAATATGACATCAGTGTAGAGGCCTGAACAATATCGCGGCAACTTTCCGGAAGGTGTCTTTGAATCGTTTGAATGGAATTTTTCGTCAATTTCTTCTCGCGTGGGTCACCCTGTATAACCGCGACGGCGTCGTATTTCACAACTCATCCCTCCGCGAAAGGCGATGATACAAAAAACCGAGTCGACTTTTTGGCTCTCTTAAATTCAAAGTGAATGGTGGCAAAGAAAAAAAAAGGCGAGGAATTCCTAAAGCGAAGACACTGAAAAAAATTTTCATCCGCAGTAATTTGGACAGTTTAAACGGCTTGAAAAATGAATCGAATCCAGCTCATATTAACATCCTTTCATATCCGGTTTTTCTTTTTTTTATCTCTCTCTCTTTTTTTCCACGGAACGCGGTCAGTGTCGTAAAAAAAATTAAATGCGAGTAAAGTAACTAATACGTATTCCGCATCGATTGAGCCAGCTAGTATAACAAAACGGTTTTTCATACTGTATCCCAACAGATCTCCGTGCCGTTGTTACACGGTTGAACGGTCTAGCTATGGATCTAATATACCCACGGTTGGTATATATGTGTACAATTATTGCTTCAGCCTACATTAGATTGCTCACGCTAGCTCAGTAGGTAGTGGTAACGATTGGGGCGGTAAACACTGAACAGACGTAGACGCGGAGGAAAGGATGGGAGAGAAACGGGAAGCTATACGCGCAACGGTGACGGTGGGTAGGGTCCAGCGAGTGAAACCTAGTTTTCTCCTTCACATACATTACGCGTCCTGTATTAGTGTACCTAAGGGCGCAGCCAGGCGTCCTTTCGCCGTGAATATCACACTCCTCCTCCTCCTCCTCCTGGTTTTTCTCTTCCTCCTCCTCCTCGTCACGTATGTAAACATCGTGTGTCAGCTCACATGCACTGCTTTCTCTCACGCAGTTACCAAACCGACGTCATAATATGAACGATCAACATTAGCTGTAATTTAGTTTTTCATTCATTTATCCAACTTAACGCTGGTATATATTTTCAGAGAAAACTGTGGGAGTTGCTGCTGCAGCCGTGATCAATGATCACAACGAAAATGAAAAAGAGAGTTTTTACTCTCACTCGGGAAAAAAATGTAATACCTCGCATGCTGCATTGACTGTAGTAAAAAGTTATTCAATAAGCACCTATTTGACACCAAAAATTGAGTGGATTTTTGTGAACGCGAAACGTCTCTTAAATTATACTGCACACATCTTGATATTTAGAAATCTGTAAAATCACCTATTTGTCTGACTATAATTATCTTGAGAAACATGAACCATGGTGGCCACTTTTTTTCGACTGACTTTCCCTGACTGGTTGATCAATTTTCCCTGACCGAAATTCTAATATTGTCTCGATTAGTGCTACAAGATAATAACCCCGAATTCTTGATTTCATTTATTGTTAGATGCAAATTGATTAGGAAATCCAACAATGTTGGAGAAAATTATATGAATTTTTAAAAAAATTTCTTGCCAAATCATTTACGACACGTTAGCAATTTCTTTTACTTTTTCCCTGACCAAGTTTGAAATTAAGTTATTTATACAACATTAGAATAATTGCAGCGAACAGAAGATTCGAACTATTCACACAGTCCGATCATTTTCTGAAGTTGGAAAGTTCCTCCGATTCTATTGAACGGGGATATAATTTTATCATTATCGCATTTTGTTGCTAAAAAACCCAAATTTCCATAGCTACAATAAAAAAAAAGTCGGTACGCACTTCTTCGTATTATTATTCAATCATAATTCACTTGTATTTGACGCTGCTATGGATTTTTAGTTCGGAAAACTATCCATTGAATCGATAGTCAGTTTTTTCAGTCAGTAACTACAATATTGATAATATGAGAAGAATTTGCTTGATTAGAGTACTCCAAAAAATTGATAGTGCAGGGTAATACTTTAGACCTTTAAAAATAGTTCGCAAATCGCCACGACTGATATAACCGAAACTATACCTATTATTTTGCGAAATTTCGCGATATGTATAAATGAACAATTTTCGATTACGTGAAGATATATTCTCGTGTTTAATGAACCACATTCTTCGATAATTTATCTATTTATCCTCTGATATCCTAAAAATGTTTTAGCATACAAAACGAAGGAGAGCAGTTTAAAAATTCACGGTCGATCGCGAGAACGCAAACAAGAATAATAAATATTGATCTTGAATTTTCGAATCGTGGCTAAAAAAAACCGTTTTGCGCCCTCATAATCGCCAAATTCTCGCCACTGTGCCAATATTTGTTGATGTATCTTCTGAACCACTGCTCAGCCCACTATGAAATTTTCAGAAGACCTTTGGCATTGAAAAAGACACGCTGTGTATAAATTTCAGCCGATTCGATTCGGGCACTTTTGAGTTATGAATTATTTACACTCATTTTGTATTAAAACTGTACACTTGCACGGCGTATTGAAAATCTGATGAAAATACTCTCGAAAAGTTTACAAGAAAACGAA
This sequence comes from Euura saliciscinereae, assembly GCA_018420115.1. Taxonomy (NCBI): domain Eukaryota; kingdom Metazoa; phylum Arthropoda; class Insecta; order Hymenoptera; family Tenthredinidae; genus Euura; species Euura saliciscinereae. The sequence goes on from JAFFZH010011418.1 coordinate 38,945, forward strand.
AAATTATCGTATCAGAACTTTTTCGATACGTCGTTCACGTTTTGAGCTATGTAGGTGCGAAAAATGAAAAAAAAATGAAAACCAATGTATTTGATAATTTTTTTTTCATGGAATAATGAGTCGAAAAAATCTGACAAAACATCACACTTCATCTTTTTGACATGTTATAGTTTGACTGTGCAAAAGGACAAGCAGATCGAAAGGGGTCAGGGAAAAAATCTCGCTTTTTCGTTCGATTTGACGTGGAATCCCTTATAGCAGGCATGTCAAACACGCGGCCCGACAAGAAAGACATTGCGGCCCGCAAACACCGGAAATTTATGCATGGATTTCGAAAAATATGGAATAAAAAACTATTATCAATATACATAGGCCAAAAGATAAAAATTCGTTTATTCAGTATACAAGCGTCACGAGTGACAGAAAAACCGACTTCAAAACCAAACTACTTAACCGATTTCGATGAAATTTATATGGGACCAATCTCAAAGTATACCCTTTCGAATAAAAGAAGAATTTTCAAAATCGGTTGATAAATGACGGAGTTATGAGGCAACAAACATAAAAAAAAATACAGGCGAATTGAGAACCTCCTCCTTTTTTGAAGTCGGTTAAAAAGCAATCAAATTCTCACTTTGCTATTATTGCTATATATTTCGTTACACCCTGTGCCCGTTTTGAGTTATTGCGTATCTATAGTATCGTTTCATACAATGCAGCTGAAAACGAACCTGCCTATATCGAAACGTGAATTAAATGTGAACTCGGAGATCGATTCTCAAAAGGTCCTGTTCACTGGAACACCGAACTATGACTTTAATGTCTTGTTTGTAAATATATATTTTTGAATTTGTCACCAAAAAAACGAGTGCTTCAAAAATGAGTTTTTTAAGAGTCACTCGGTGAATAAAAAATCGTATAACGTCGATGAATGATGACCTCACTTTTTATGCGTACCTACTTGCAATTTCAGGGGGACTTCATTTGTCGTGGTAAAACAAAACCTCCGAAAATCTCAAATTTTATTTGGAAGCACCGTTTGTGGCCATCTCTGCACTATTTCTGGCCAGTTCTTGAAAGTTGGTTACTGAATTGTTGTTCTGATTTTAGTAGTTCATTCGAAAGTTCGGTGTGATGTCAAAAAATAATTTTTTTTCATCCAACAAACGACTTTTTGAAATAACCGAATTTTTAAGAGCGTGCAATGAACGGATCATGGTTTCAGTTTTCACAAAAAAAAAACATGTCTGATCAATCTACGCCATCAAATGATGAACTCGTTGAAAAATTGCACATTCAAAAGACATTGCAAATAAAATACTCCCGACATGGTTCGAAGTTACTCGTTTGGCCCAGAGGCTGCGTTTAGTTTGACATGCTTGGGCCCATAGTGTCTTAGTAGTTTATTCTACTAAAATTACAGTTGGCAGTAATATAAGTATATAGTTATTCTCTTCGAACATATCCACGAGATTTTACCATCATTGCATAGTATGGCTAACGATTTCTTACCACCGGATTGCCTGGGCTATAAAATTCAAACGAATCGTAAATCATTCAGAAGATACATAAAAAAATTTTCACCGCCGAATCCTTTCTCCTCAAGGCGTCTAATGATAATAAAATATGGCTAACGATTTCTTACCCCCGTATAAAACCGGGCTATAAAATTCAAACGAATTGTACATAATTTTCACCGCCGAATCCTTTCTCCTCAAGGTTTCTAATAATAATTAAGACACATTGGCAAAACTGTGAGTGATATTTCTTAATTATTCTTTAAAAGTACATAAACTAATCATAATTCCTGATCGCCCGAAGCTCCATGGAGCACATTCGACACGTATCATTAAAAAGTACCTATCTTGAATAGCTTACTTAATGATCCTAGTCAGCTTCGCGCAAGAGTTTCGCAAGATTAACCTTTTGTTTACGGTACATAAAATCGCTCTACAAAAAAACCCATGCATACGTGAATCGTTTTAATTTGAATCGGATGCATCCTCAAATTCTGCATAAATGGGTGCTTGAATTTAATTGAGCCATCGACATTCAGATCAGAAAATTAATTGGCGTAAGTAAGTAAATTAAATAAAAAAATCTCAATCTTGGAAATGATGCGTGATAGCTGGGCCAATCATTTAACATTTTTTCTACCAATCTCCGACGCGGAGCGGCCGTTCCGTCCTCTCCTCTCCTTTCCACGCGACGCCCTGTCCCCCTAAAGGTGATCCCTACCCCTCGGTACTGCAAGAGAGTCGGAAGTCTTTATATATAAGACCTGGTATAAACGCGCCGGTAATGATCCCAAGGGAATTTTGCCACGTAGCCGCTGCGGCAGCCGAGCAGCGAGATATCATTGCATAGGTATTTTTCAGTACCGAGAATCTATAAAAGTAACTTAGTTTAACCGGAGTTTTACCTCCGTGTCGATAACCGGGAAAAGATAAGCGGTCGTGTAGCCGGTGCCGTTTTACAGTGTCTGAGAGTTCGTTCGTCGTCCGATACGAGATCTTCGCGAGAAGCCGAAGCACAGTGAGTATCATAATCAATGCCAAAATCAAATTTCACGTTCCCTTTGTTCCCTCGCTATAATTGGATAAAATATAATGGAAATTAAATCGAAGCGTGAGTTACGGGTATAAATTTTCGCAGAATCGCGAGGACCCAGATCCCCCTCGCGTTTTCATACCCCGAGTTTATTGATTCTTTTGCGCCGCGACATGCACCCGCGCCTCGTACACGCTTAGAGTTCGCGCATAGTGTATCTCACTGCAATATTCAGTTTTGTTGGGCCAAAAATCTGGCCACTTTACACGATATGAAAAGAAGAACGGCAGAGAGAATTTAAAAAAAAATAGTATATTTGTCTCACAAGTGCGGAAAGTGTCCCATTCCCGTAGAGTCTGAAGTTAGCAAGTGACTTTCCGCACTGAAAGAAAAGTAAAGTAAGGCTAATCGACCCTTTTTTTCCGCACTGCTCGGAAATCAGACACTTTGCGCACGCTGCACAGTACTTTCTAAGCCTGCGTTACGAAAAAGAATATGTTAGATTAGAATGGAGCCCAGAGAAAGGATTGTACGAAGAAAGGCACTTAGAAATCAGTACATCGATAGATGTAGAAGTAGGTGGTATTTGGAGATACCGTTAGAGGATTTTTTTATTTTTTTTTGAAGGTGCAAAAATGGCTATTGAAATACGTTCGGGTTTCGTTTAGTCTATGACATCTGATAGAATGAAAAATAGATACTTTCACCGAACTAGCGTTATGCGACGAGTGGTAACAGACGAGCCATAGCCAGCCGTAACCTTTTGATTCGGTGATTAATTACGACACCGTGTCCTGTGAACGATGCGGTACGAGTTTGATTATACGCGGAAAACGCGATCGCGCCGGTAGCGTCGGGGCGGGAAAGCCGATTAATTATCACCACGTTACGGATCGCGGTGCATGCACGTAGCAGAGTGGAGTTGCCCGAGGATCAGAACCCGGAAATAAGTCGATCAGGAAACTTATGCACTGCAACCGGTTCGCAAGTGAACCGTATAGATTGGAATCCACTTTCTCGATCGTTGCAACCTGCACTCTAACGTTTCCGGCATTTTCATCTCCCTTTCGTTTTCGCTAATCTCGTCGCATACGGTATAAGGTTCCCGGAGAAACGGCGAAGATTGTACCGTTTTTTTTATGGGACTCACCTCGACGCCTCATTTGCATCACGTTTCGCCTCATTTAACCTTGATCTACGAAGCCTACTTTCTTTTATTTCAGTAAATTATTGATCAATGTGCCAAGGTGCAGTGGGCGAACTGAAGTATCCCAAGTCTTCCGCAATGAAAAAACGGGTTCGCCTCTCACACTCGACTTATGGGCCCGGGCCTTTGAACGGATTCGGCTCAGATTCGTTTCTAGGTCAAACATCTGTGTCATAATGCGATGCAGTTGCTGATGAGACGAACGATAAAAAAGATTGGGAAGGAACCATGGGAAAGCTACCTCGGAAAAATGACTGATGGGGTAAAATGGACCAGTACCTTAACAGGTCTAAGAAATGGCATCAAAGTTGAAATAATACCGATAACCATCACGACAGCCTCAATTCATTTCCAAGAGTCCATTTTTTTCTGGGTTACGGTACAAAATTTTGACGCATGAAGCTGTGAGGCATCAATTTTCATACATGAATCACTTCATGATCCGTTTTTGAGATACTGTCAGACTGTGAATGGTGTCGAAGTTTAAAACTTAGGAGCGGAAATTGACTACGGAAAAAATATCAAATTTACTTATAATTTCATTGATCATGTAGACATTCAGTTATGCGAAAGAAAAAAAGTCTGTGAACTCTGGAGTTTGATAGCTCAGCGGAGATTAATCGTGATCGCATGCGGACCTCGGCTCTCCGTCGATTGGGGAGCTGCCTGGGCTTTGTTTGCTCGGCATCGCATCGTGGTGCCCCGGCTCTGGGATGTAAATATTTGATCATCTCTCCCGGGGTAAATATCGAGGGGCCGTTGGGCCGTGCTGTTAAGGTGCGAAGCCGCGCGGAAGGGCCAATGGTCTGACAGTCCAGAGGACTAAGGGGCTATAGAAGCTACGTGAATCGTTATAGTTTGACGATTATAAACGAGCTGCTGTGGGACTCGACTAGCTTTGGATGAATGAAATTGAAAAATTAACGATGTCAAAAAGTAATCTGAAGGCTTGTATTAGATCACTGTGACGGTTCACGTGAAAGTAGGATTAGCACCTAATCTGAAACTACCGGTTTCGTGTTGTTGGAAAAAGGAAGAGTGCTAAAGGCCTGTGGGTCCTTAATTATGAGCTATTTACCAGGACACGGTGCGCAGATCTCGGTCATGCAAAGAGAAATCACGTGTTATGGAACCTGCGGTTATACACTTCAAATAATGTTATGTGCGCTCACGCTGCTCCCTGTGATATGAAATGCGTAAGAAATCCGATAAAACTGCACTGAGATACTTTTTATGAGAATAGTTGGTAAAACTATATAAAAGTTTGACATGTTACATCGAAAGTTATAGAGAAGAGAACGGAAAAAAGGGAGTTTATCGAAGTTTGACATTGCCATATAAATTGCAAGATATTTTTAATATTGCATACTATGCAAATTAACATCTTTTTTTGTTGAAGACTGGTATGGTAATGTCAAACTTCGATATGAAGCCACGACTTTTTTATTTGATATAGTTTTACCAAATATTCGCAGAAAAAGTCTCTCATTGTCAGTGTGGCTTTTGGAGAGTGAGTATCAGCGATATTGATACGATACAGAGTCTAACACAGTCCCATGATCGATATCGAAGACCCTGGCGTTCTGCGTTATCCCTGTGTGATACAGGGACAGAGAACCTTAGTAAGCCAGAAAATCCTGTGTGCTGACACCGCGAAGTGAAGTAATGCTGTTGATTGGTTTATAGCGGACATCCGGGTCACGGCCTAAATACAAAATTAAGAAAGTATCTGTCACTGTGTTTTGCTTTTTTTGTTTCTTTTACACAGGGTGGTCCGCATTAAACTCTGCAACCGCGAATAACCTGGTTATCATCGATATCTATAAAGGAACAAGTAGCATCAACGCCCAGCCCATAACATGGAGCCATTCAAATGTTATACGAACGCTGTTTTTCGCGATTTTTGACCCCCTCTACATCCTACCGCATTCCGCAGGTCATGTATTCCTCGACGATGACGCAGTTTGAAGAACCGCGCAAGCGGAATAACAAATCGTCGGAAGAGGTTGCGTTCGAGCCGGAAGAACTGCCGGCCGAGAATGCGGATCAGCCGTTGATATGGAGGAACGTGATAGCGCTGGCGATACTGCACGTCGTGGCAGTTCACTCCTTGGTCACTCGCTACCACGAGGCTAAATTCTGGACGTGGATATGGAGTGAGTTTTCCTCACGGAGCGATACCAAAATCCCCGCGGTTATTTTCTTTCGACTATACGTGAAGAAACTTCTTATCGATCCTCTTACAGATCCGGTATACGGCATAACCTCCGGTCTGGGAGTAACCGCCGGTGCTCACAGACTCTGGGCACATCGGAGCTACAGCGCTAAGACCCCGCTGAGGATATTCCTAGCCGTGCTATACTGCATGGCTGGACAGGTAAGTCGAATGAATAAGCAAATACGTTGATCCTTAAGTACGTAATTTATGAGGGTGAAGTCACTGGCTCGAACCGTCGATAATCCGTGTTTAGTGAAATCCAATAATCATTTTCATGAAAAGTATGGAGCCTGATAGACCGGAAGCTGGTGAAAGAAATTTGTCTCTCATTTCCTACAGTGTGGCTGCACCCCTCCAGGGGTCAAATTCTATGGATGAACTGAGGTTTTCTCACACCTGGTCGCAAAATGCCACTTTTCATACCTCTTGAGCGGGCGCAAAATAGATCTTTTCGGCCCTCGGGCGGAAAAGTCCTTTGCGCCCGCCTAAAGCATTTTCCGGTCCATGACGCAATGTTCGTGTTCCTAACGTTTTTCAAAGCCATAAACTTCGATTTCCCTTCGATCATCGCCGAAATTTGAACGTTCTCTTGCAGACGAGTCCGTACAATTGGATCAGGGACCACAGAACCCATCATCGATACACCGAGACGCCGGCCGACCCGCACGACGCTAATCGCGGTTTCTTTTTCTCCCACGTTGGATGGCTGATGATGCGTCGTCACCCTGCGGTCAAGACGCACGGCAGCAAGGTCGACATGTCGGACATCCTGGCGGATCCGGTGCTGCAGTTCTTCAACAAGTGAGTCAACGACGTTGCCCTCAGAAATTCAACCTCTATTCTTCATTTTCTCCATCCGCAGATACTACACTCCGATAATGCTCTTCCTGTGCTTCGCGCTTCCGATAACCGTTCCGGTCTACGTTTGGGGCGAGGCCTGGGACATCAGTCTCTTAGCCGTGGTTGTGCGATACGTGTGGCTTCTGAACGCCACTTTTGCGGTGAACAGCTTCGCCCACATGTGGGGAAACCGTCCGTACAATCAGTAAGTATTTCTCTTTCTTGTCATATTCGTCATTTGTGACGGAGAAGAAAAAAGTTTACCGTCCCGTTATATACGGCAAACGACAAAAACCGTCGAGGAATACCGGGAACGGGGACTAGATTAATGTCCTTTCGTACCGACCTGACCTAATCTCACATCGGCCGCGCTCGATCTTCGAGCTTCTCGAGTCAATCCCTCAGCCTGTTTCAACCCTAACTAATCAAGCCTTTATATCCTCCGTATAACTATACCTACACCGCCCATCCGCAGTCGCGAGGGTTGCAGAAAGATTTTTTTTTCTTTCTTTTTTCTTCCAACCCTTCGCGAGGGTAAGAAGCTGATCCTCGATCTGGAGAGAGCGGTAGACGAGGGGATAAGATACCCTAATTTTTGTTTTTTAATATTTATCTTCTTCTCGTTGATTTTTTTTGTTATAATTTTTTTTTTTTCTTCAGGCAAGTAAAACCCACGGAGAATCCAGCGGTGTCCTTCTTCGCGTTGGGCGAGGGGTGGCACAACTACCACCACTCGTTCCCTTGGGATTATAAGGCGGCCGAACTCGGGGCCTACGGACTGAACCCGTCGACGGCGTTCATAGAGTTCATGGCGTGGTTGGGACTCGCTTACAATCTGAAGACTCCGAGCAAAGAAATCGTGGAGAGGATCAGCGTTAACAAGGGAGACGGCACGGACAGCTTGTGGGGGAATCATTACGAGCATCAGCATCAGCAACAGCAACAGCATCAACATCACCATCATCACCGTCTTCACCACGATGACGATTACCAGAATATCAGGTCTCGCTGATCGTGAGCTTCCACGCATATTTTTAAATTGAGATTAAAAATTAGCCCTAGATTATAATTTAGCTGAGCTTTATAACACGTGATACGATAATTTTGTACAGTTATACAGTATTTGTTGGGTTATTTTTTTTTATCGCAACTTTTACTATTAACTTTGGAGCAGAGCTTTAAAAAAACAGTGTGAGTCTAAACTCGACCATGTGATAACCTTTGGTGGGTTATTATTTCAAAGCAGGGAAAGATTAGATTCTACAATATTTATAATAATTATCCTCAATAAATGTGTGAACGTAATACTTTAGTTTTGTAATTATCTAAGAAAGAAACGATTGATCGACGACACCGTGGTCATGACGTGAAATATATTTTTGTAAAAAAATTCATTAATAAACGAATGAAAATATACAAATTTCAGTTCCGATAGGGATAAGTCAATCAACATTCTGATAACCCTCAGGGATTTGGATTATGATTGACAACGATTGAAGGGATCGAAAACCTTCAGAGAAACGAGATGATTAATTTTTGACTGAAGTTTGATTTTCGCTGCCTGGAAAATTTCGGGTCTCATTTTTTTTTATTGGATTATACAGTCAAGTTTCCCACCGCAAATTGTTGCGCTGATTCAGAATCCGTGAACAGAAATATTCTTTGATGTCACGTTCTCGATAAAATCGCGTCTGAAGATTAAAAAAAGGTGAATTGTGTTTCTGGAATTTTGTTACACGATTTCGGTAGGAAATTTTTATGCTGATTCAGAATCTGCGAACAAAAATATTCCATGACGTCACATTTTCGAGAAAATCACGCTCGAAATTATAATACAATGTCATTCAATCATGATAATGATTCTCGTATACTTTTAATTGAGATTAATTTTCTTAAAAATTTGGCAAAATAGAATCTTTTTCAATGCATATTTGTGATCAGAAAAAAAATTCTCCAAAGAAGTACAAAAAATAAAAAAGGCCGTCATTTTTATCGAATTTCAAGTGCGATTTTTTTGTACGGCTTGGAGCCACCCCCTTTTTTTGTATGCGATTGATATATGAACTATAATGGAGTAATTGATGTCCAGGGACGGTACTAATTAGGTGAACAAAAACTATGCGTCTACCCTAGACCATTTTTTTTATCTTCGATTCGGATCTATATGATTATTATAACATCGTTGAGGATCAAAATTTTTATCGTGAATTGAAACTTTGAGAACGATATATTTTTACAAGCGAGCGAAACGGATGGACATACGTCTGTATGGATATAGCGAAGTCCAAATGAAAGCGAACATGCGGTTTGATCCTGAGCATCGCGAAATTGGTCATCGATTAGATAGACCACTTCGAGCACTGTGGAAAGTGAATAGTCAATCTTTTTTTTATTCCTTGTCAGTGTTTTTAATCGGTTGGTCAAGTTGTAGTTGAGACGTGATTGTTCATACTAGCACACACATTTTTTTATTACACGATCGATTTATACTGCCTTGTCATTTTAATCAATTAATCCTTTGATGACGTTGCCAAAAAAATTCCTCGAAGTCACTTGAAGACAGACAATTTTTCGCGTGTTTGTGCACCGGTTCACGTGGGCAGGATATACTTTGAATGCATTTGCATGAATTCGTCATTATAACAGCACCGCATCGACCCAGCTCTTGCACGGTGATCGGTTAACCGGAATAGATCGATTTCATAATTCTAAATGAAAAGATTCTTAATTGAGTGAATCGGATCATGATATGCATATCAGCCGATCCATGCATATACCTACTTGATTTAAAGCAGTGTGCAGAAAGTCAGACTTTCTTTTCCCAAAAATAGCGAATAAAAATAAAAATTGGTAGACCACTCCCAGTGATCCTGCGCCGGTATATCGAACTGCTATATAGAAAGTTATCTCTAAATGATTCAGCGGACGATTGCAGTTAACATTTCAGAAACGTGAGAGCTACACCGCAGTGCTTCAGTCTTTAACATTTAAAAAATTGGTATACAGTGTATATGGTGCAGTGCGGGGGCCTCTTCACTCTCAGAAGCACTCATGTGGTGACTCTCGGAATCACTCTCCAAATTCAATCCTGCACTAGAGTGAAGAAAATCGTGCCAGTGGGACAGAAGGGACTGCAAATAGTGACCTTTTCACTCTTATCCATAATATCTTATCCATAAGAGTGAAAAATAGTAACGTTTTCACACTTATCCCTGATATCTTATGCCTAAGAGTGAAAAATAGTGACTTTTCCAAACCTATTCCTAATATTTTATCCATAAGAGTGAAAAATAGTGACGTTTTCACACTCATCCCTGATATCTTATGCCTAGGAGTGAAAAATAGTGACTTTTTCAAACTTATCCCTAATATCTTATCCATAAGAGTGAAAAATCGTGACGTTTTCACACTTATCCCTAATACCTTATCCATAAGTCACTATTTTTCACTCTTATCCATAATATCTTATCCATGAAAGTGAAAACGTCACTAGTTTGAGAATGGAAATCGTGCCAGTCGGAAAATAGTGAATAGTCACTCCGAGCAATGTATAGAGAGAACTAGACTCCGTCTGTAGTGGCCCCGGAATCACAATGATTCCCGAGCGATTTCACGCACATGACCTTTCGAAAATCGTTATCGACTGGTTACGTGGCTTGGAATTGCAGTGAATCTACAATATGTTCAAGATTTCTAGTCATTTTTTTAAAGACTTCTGACTGCTGAAGTGGCTGGCATCATGCAGAATCGTGATTCTGGGAGTAGATGTGTAGTGACACACAAAGATGTACTCTTCGACGGCAATGCAATTCGAATGACCGTGAATTGGGAGCCACCGTGCATCTTGCTAATCTGTGTTCAGTGAAATCCGATAGTGATTGTAACCCTGGATCCACACACGCGATATCGTTCCAACGGTTGTAACGTCGTCCACGGGTTCAACTCGGATGCAGCCTAAATTTTTTTCTCCATCAATACTGAAATTTGAGAAGGTGATCAATCGTTCACTTGCAGACAAATCCGATCAAATGGATCAGAGACCACAGAACCCACCGTCGTTACACCGGAGCACCAGCTGACGCGCCCGACGCAAATCGCGGTTTCTTTTTCTCCCATGTGGGATGGCTCATGATGCGTCGTCATCCCGATGTAAAAACACTGGCGAAAAGACGTTTCTGATTCAATGTGTTCCAATTATGTAACAAAAAAAGAATCAGAATGTCTTCAGAGATTATCAGACGTTTCACAGAGTTTTTGTTTGTTTTTACCATAGTTATTCAGATAGTCTGATAATCTCACCAATTATCTCCGAAAATATTCTGATTTTTCTTTTCACGTTATAGAGAAGTTTCTTCGGTTTGATAATAAGTGACGAATATCCATGAGAAATGAGTGCTTGATGGTTAAAGACAATTTTTAGAAACTATAAAAATGAGATAATCGACTTGTGGCGACTTTGAATACAGTCATTAAAAATAATAAAATTTCAAACGAAGCGTGACGTCACGCAGTTTCTTAGCCGCCATGTTCTTCTGTTGACCTTTGTTGTCCGTAGCGCCATCAGACGGGAAATTCTTGCGTAAATGGTACTGTGTGATCGCGAAATTGAAACGCTGTATCAGAAAAATTGATTCACGTGGAAACGAACTATGAACAATCAGGCACAACAAGTTTTTCATCAATTTTAATCACCAATTCATCAGATATTGAGGGAATAAACAAAATTCATGGAACTTCTGGTTTCGAACATTCTGGGTCAGAAATATTTTCACCTTCCCGTTTCTCTGTTTTCTGAGAAAATAGGAACTCAAATTGTAATCGGCCCGAAAATGAAAAGTCAAGTTTTCACTGGATCTACACGTTTTCAGGTCCAGAGAATCACCTCAGACTATTTTGAGTTTGACATCTGGGTGTCTTAATGTATGTGGTCAAATTTTTGTCGGGATGATCTCTCGAGAACTAGACCGTGGATTTTGATCAAATTGGGCTGAATCGACTCGTATTTTTCCAAACTTAGAACTGATTAGATTTTGGCTTTGATCAGTTCAGTACTTTTTGGATAATTTGAATAACAAAATTCTTAAAAATACAACAAAAATGACGATATCTTGAGAACGGATCAACGGATTTGAATTGAATTTGATACCATGTGGTTTTTTATATGCCTGATTACGAACCTGAAGTCAGTTTTGCAAAATTTTTCATTTGGCGTATTCGATATTCGATAGTTTGATGAAATTTGGTACTTGGACATTTTTTTGGGTCACTAATCACGAATCTAAAGTCAGATTTGCGAAATTCAAAATGTGTGGATCCAATTTGCTGAGGAATACACTAAAAAAGTTCGAAATCCTATGAAAAAATTGGTACTCGAAGGTTTTCTGAACCACTGATTAAGAATCTGAGGTCAGATTTTCAAAATTCAGAATACCTGGATAACAAAATAAATAACGAAAATTTCATACGCTGGCTCATAGTCAGCCTAGATCCGCTCGTTCCACTGTGAAGGTACTGTCAGTGGGTGGTCAGTGGCCCCTGGTCACTGAACAGTTTTCCCTCAATATGTGGAAACCGTCTTCCCAGAGGGTAAATAAAACCATGCACTTTATTTTCTAATCAAGCCTTTTATATCGCCTGTATAAACACCTACACCGCCTACGATCGCGGTGGCTATAAGGGTTGCTAGCGGCAAGTTCGTTTTTCTGCTGCGTAAACCCTTTCCTCAGATAAAAAGCTGATCCCCCAAAATTAGGGGGAAGAAGCTGCGAGGATAAAATACTATCATTTTCATTCTTATTATTTTTTTTTTATTCTCTTTTCAATTTTCCAGGGAAATAAAAGCCACCAAGAATCCAGTAGCTTTGGAGATCGTGGAGGGAATCAGCGCGAAGAAGGGACGGACGGTTTTTGGGAGATCAGTCAGCGTCAGCTTCAGCATCAATACCTTTTATGGGCTAGGATTCACAAAGTGTGATTTGGTCGGATTATTTCGCAGTTATAACATCTTCTGGGTCATTTCCTCCTACTTTGGAACAGATGGAGCACAGTATGAGTCTAAGCGTGTGTGTTTCACAAATTTTTGTATGATTGAAAAAATTGATAAAAAAATTGTGATAATTGTTCGAATTTAGTTTTAATAATTGAAGAAATTTAGCATCATGATTTATATTCACATAGCAAAAAAAATAAAAATATATATATGTTTGTAAGGAAAAAACATTGAAATATTCCATTTTATCACACATTTTATTATGGGCTGAATAAAATGGAGGAGAGAAAATGACTACTATATTGGGAACTCGGAGCAACCGTTCAATTTCCACATTTTTCCCCCTCGCCATCATGCGGGTGTGGACTATAAAAAAATATAGAGGATGAGACTCCTGTGGATTTAATACGAAGAGGAATAGATTTATGACCAAACTTCAAATTTTCGAAGACATTGCGGTAACCTCGGAATACGACAGAAAAAAAATGAATAAGAAAGTCTACAATTATCAGACACTAGGAGACGTAATTTTCCAACCGGATAAAAAACCATTGCGTCAATGATTATTACGAGAAATCTATTTCTGGAGAGATGAAATGATGTCAAGTATATCCTCAATGGAAAAAATGTCGACGCTCATTAACGCCTTTCTTTCTGTTCATTTCGAAAATCCATGAGTATTCATACAAGCGAATAAAAATTATAATGCGATGAAAAAAAAAGGTGAGAGAAAATCTTCAGTCGGTTTCTTCGGCGTTCTAGTTGAAAAATAATGAGTAACTTCTATTATACGTTTTTCTGCAGTTATTATATGAACGACAACATTTTCTTCATGTACTTTCACTTGTCTCTTGTTGATTCAAATAAAATAATAAAATCAAACAAAATTCCTTTGCGTCAAGTGGAATTAAATTTCACTATTCCAGTGATATCTAGTGATACCGCCGATACGAGAATCTTATTCACGAGAGATTTTCGATATTTTCGATATTTTGTGGATTTTTTTAGACTATTTTGAGAAAACAGTTTTCAAGGACCAATCAGCTACGCAATATGCACGAGGCATTTGAATATCAAGCAGACGAAAGTGACAAAGCATATCATCTTTATTTCCTATATGTAGGAAAATGATAGAGAGATTTTCAGATACGAGACGTGGCGATATTTTCACAAGTCTCGTCTCGTCTCGCGGCATCACCACTGATATCCTCCACTCCAGTTCAAAAAGTGGATATTTTCAATCTGATTTTGTGAGTGTTGAAGTTTCACTCCAAACTAAGGGTGCAGAATCTCCGAAGTTTGCACGGCCATATTGAAGTATCTCCGAACATGGGATGATCACGTGATGTGAAGTCTTAGATTCTATCGAAGATCCGAATGAGTTTGCGATTCTGAGTGGACCGATAATTTCACCAGAACTTCTTCATCCACGTTAAGGGAGGGTTACATCAGTATCGGACACAGAAAGCTGGCTATTTTTTGCTAAAATATTGTACTTCCCAAAGCGGGAAAAATAGATTTGAAAGTGAGATATTAAAAATCTGCCACGATTGATCGTTCAATGAGTGTGAAGCCCAAATTTGATCAAAGAATATTCAAAATTGTTATAATTATTCTATACTTCACAGCTGAAGGTATAAAAATCAATAATTCCTACAATTATTAATATTTGTCAATGAAATTTGGTGTGCATGCAAAGATATTCAGAAAAAAGAACAACAACTATTTGTGATCAATAGTTTTTCTTGTTCTTGTAGTTGCGTTGATCAGTGAAGCCCCCCCTTAAGTGATTGAAATTTATCCTGTAGTTTTTATTATTCGATATTAAAAAAAAAACATACAATCAAATACAGTCATTCTTTACCCGAAAGTGAAGTTAAGATGCCATGAAGTTTCTCAGTCACGTCTATAAAGTATCGTATAAAACTCCAAACCTCTGAACGCGATACTCTGTTACTCTGGAGTGATGGATTGGACATAAACGTAACGATTTTCCACGTTGGAAGGAAAATTCTGGCCTCGTATGAATCCACCATTGCACAGAACGACTAAAAAATCCACTCGATAAGAGTGACCAATCGTCACTCTCCCGACTAGAGTGAACTGGGTCACTCTAAAAAGAATGGAATGTCCACTATTCAACATTGTGGCCACTATAAAGAGTGAAAAAAAAATCCCTGATTTTTCCTGACCAAATTATAATTTTTCCTCGACTGAAATTCGAACGAATTAGTAGTTATCCAAGTATTTAATGAATCAATGGTGAAGGGAAATAATTTTTGAGAATACTTCTTCATTCATAATTTACACAAGTTTTGCTACAATTTTAATTGATCAAGATTTCCGCGCAAAGATGAAAAAGAAATCGCTGGGAATCTTTTATTCTGTCTTCTTTTGTATCGCCATTTTTCGCTGACCATTTTCCGGATTCTTTGATTCTTCCTTGAATTCCCAGTTTTCCCTGACCAGTGGCCACCATTCAAGATTGAAACGAGTCACTCTGCACGTAGAAGTGATCATCAAAATTCCGAAAATCTGTATAAGACTAGTGTCACGCAGGCGAATGTACTTTTCGACGGTAACGTATTTCGAAGAGCCACGTAAGCGGAATGATGAACTGCCGGAAAAGATTTCGGCCGAACCGGTGCAAGTGTTGCTCGAAGCTGCGGAATAGCCGTTGATACGGTGGAACGTGATCGGACTCGCGATAATGTAGACTGTGCTCTTTTATACACTCTTTTTCCATTATCATGATATTAAATTTTCCGACATGGATATTCGATGGGTCTCCCGAACACTTGAAAGAACCAAAAGAGTCCGGAGAACCTATACGATTTTTATCTGCGATTCACCGATTTTTGTGCACAATTTTACGGATACGTGACACGGTTATTATTCGTGTTTAAAATATACATTTTCTTTGACGGGCCTTTACTTTTCTTTTCATATTTTCGCCTCGATCATTTTGGGCATAAAAATAATTAAATCGGATGAAAACTTTGGGTTCATAACGCTAATGAACCCTCTGAGATTCTCTTGCTCGGTCCAAGTCCACCGTAACTATTTGCAACTCATCTAAAGAAAAGTTCTGACGATCCATTCCCGGGTTACTTCCATGGCTTCGCTGGTGGCCTGGTGGCCTGGTCTCTGGGCTCATCGTACCCCAGGTGATTCTCGAATGAGTAGATAAATCCGTAAGGTACGTAACTAATTCATATCTGGAGGAGCTTAGTGTCCCTCGTCCAAATTTTAGATAAAAATATGAGATATGATTTTTTTAGCAAAAAAAACTGTCTTTTGAGTTTTTTCCTGATGTTCGTGAATTTTTTTCAACAAGTCACAATTTTTTATTCAACCATAAATTTTTCGTACATGATCTAGAAGGTTCGAAGCATGTTCTGTAATTTTTTCGAATATTTCAGAGTCTTAGTTCGCTCGCAATCGTTTTTTGAAAACGGACTGGGTGAAATCCACCCAGTGTGACGGCCGTAAAATTCTCAGATTTCATGTATACGTTTTTCAAGAGGTATGCTGAATGCGGAATCACGCTGTGCTGGTCTCCTCAAAAACGGGTAAGTTTTCTTTTCCAATCAAGCCTTTTATATCTTCTATATAAATATACCTACACCGCCTACTAAGACGGTGGCTACGAGCCGAGGGTAGCTAGCGAAGAGTTCGTTTTTCTGCCGCGTCAACCCTTTCCACGGATAAAAAGGTGATCCCTGATTTAGGCGAAAAGGGGAGCGAGGATAAAGTATCATAATTTTTGTTCTTAATTCTTTTTTCATTCTCTTCTTTTTTTTTCTTGTTAATTTTTCGGGCAAGTAAATACCACGGAAAATTCGGCGGCATGTTTCTTTGGGATTGGCGAGGGACGGCACGACTACCACCACTCGCTCCCTTGGGATTACAACGAGGGCCTACGCGACGGGATTCATGGTGCATGACGTGGCCAGTTATACGACTAGCTCATAACCTAAGGACACCAAGTACCTAAGGACAGAGCTATTCATCTACTCGGTTTATAGAGCTTGGAGATTATATCTATACCATAAGCAGTAGCTGTTATAACTGTTATAACACGTAATATAGAAATTTCTCAAAATTAAATATGTAGTGTTGACGTACAATTTCATTCAATAATTTGAAAAAAATATCCCAATCATAAAATGAATTAATATCAGAAGAAGAGTGGAAGGCGACTCAAAATACTGTGTAGATAATATCTCTGGGTAAAAGGGAGAAAAACAAAGGTATGGGACAAAAAACGGAGCGAGCGGTGTTCGAGAGGATTTCCTTTCCTAATCTTAACAAATTAGTCTCCCCCGGTAGAGTGTACAACGGTGCCTCTTGGTCGCAGCCCTCGGGCTTCTCTCCTCGGTTGGAGCCTCCCCCGCGCGTTTTAATATCGTCGTGTCCCTGTACACATCGAGCCCGTCTACTTTGGGTCTCTTATTGTCCCCGGGATGTAATTCCCTGAAACTCTCGGAACTCGTATTCTCGGAGGATTCGCGTAGCGGCCAAAATCGAGGAAACGGTGTAATAAACAATTATGTAAATTGCATATTTCCGCACCGGACCACCGCGTCCCGCTTCCTGCAGTCGAGTCAATTGTTGTTCCCCACCCCCGGCGTTAATTGTAAATCAGTCTCCGCCCCGAAGTTAGTCGAGAGTCGAGTAATTATCACAGGGCGAGTAATTAAGAGGCCAGTAGTCCTACCGGAGGCAGGAAAAGCCTCGGCCCCTCCGTCTCTGCCCACTTAATTTCTACCGCATTAAGGAACGAACCACGACGCCAAAAGGAGGTAGAATAAATAAGGAGAAAAAACCACCTCGCCAACCGCGCGGACGACTAATTTTCCCAACTCCAAAACTCCCGGCTCTCGCTTTACTAAACGCGAAGCAAAATATCTACCAATTTGTCAAGGCTGTCCGGGGGGAGGGGGAGGCCCTATATAACAACCACACGTATACGCTGTATACCAACCGCCCCCCCCTCGCCGTCACCCTCATTCTCATCCTCCCCCCCTCGCGCGACGACGAGGAACGAACTATCGATCACTGAGAGCTCTTCGCGAAAGCGTACCCTACACCTACCACCGTGCACCGCGGGTCTGAGAAGGGGACCGAGTTCGACCCTTCGATCCAAACTATAGAACTCAATTTTAGAACACGAGTCGATGGTGTAGGATGCAGGGACGCGGGGGTAGAGGAGCAGCTTGCTCGCGCTACACCGAGCACGGAGCATTGCACGAGGCGCGTTTGGGGGTGAAATCGATTCCTCTAGATATAGCCGTGGAAGCGTACCCATAAATAAATTCCGATCTCGTTTTATGTCAGTCACTTTAAAGTTTGATTAAATTACTAGCAGTCCCGCGCCACGGTTACCGGCGGCGGATGTTTCATCGACCGAACCACACACGCTAAAATCTCATAACCGAATCGAATCACAAATCAGAAATCAAACAAAAGATTGGAGAGCATACACGGAATGGGATGAACGCTGCGGCGTGTGCTCGCGGAACTATCATATCGAAAATCCGTGCGGAACGAGCACGAGGCTGACTGACTGACCAACAGCTGTTCTCACGTGATGAATAGAAGTGTTTTTCTTCACGATCGAGAAGTCGTACGTTACTAACAGTGTGACAGGAATGCAATACTCACGCTATGCTAAGAATTCCACCACCACTACCAGCAGCGCAGATAGTAGCGGGTTGAATGGAGCCTCGTTTCAAAATCAGGTTTTATAGGGGTTCAGAGGATTCGTATTCAGCGTTGATTACAGCGAGGCTGGTACCAAAAATCTCGGGTAACTCGTCGATTGTGAGAAGCGCCAACGTCACCCGAACCCCGCCACCGCGCTCTTCTGTATATTCACCCCAAAAATATCAAACCGCGATATTTTAGCGGAGTCGGAGATATTGCCACGTTATAATGCGACCGAGGGCGATCGCGGAACTGTACTAGCCAGCCGAGAACCGCAAGGGTGCTTCAGGGTGGCCCGGGGTGAACCCGCGGCGCGTTTACGCAAGCGTCCCGACGCCCTTACCCCCCACTTCGTTCAGCCTCCCCTCATACCGAACCGTGGTCGACGAGTGGCACGTTTTTTACGAACGCGATTTCAGGAATACTTGATTATCTTTTTCTTTTTTTTTCTTTTTTCTCCAGATCGGAAGTCCATGAGTAGGTATAGACACAAATGGTCGTCATGTATCGTTTTTGCAAACGTTCAACGCGCTCAGAGACGAAGAATGTAATTTGGCGCCCAACGTGGGGCACTTTATGGACAGCTGTCGAGTGAAATAACTCGAAAAATGATTGACCAAGAAACAATTTCTACGATCTTCTACGACTGGGTTTCCCTGAAGACTTTTCTTTTACAAACATTACAAACAATTTCAAAAGATCGCGAGGATTGCATAAAGAATGCAAATATTATACAGAAAGATGACAAGAAATTACATGAGATTACAAAACTCCAGTGATCGACCCCTTGCTACGATCATTAATTTGCGTAATGAATTCATTAATTTTGTGTTACGATTAATGATTCAAAGTTTGGGAACTTTTGAAATGGTGTATTTTGCGCGCCATGCTATGACGTCACTGTTCGGTATAACAATAGTTCGCCACCTACCGTCATCTGTGGAAACCCGTTTCTGGCTTCATACTTCGCATCAAGCCTCCGCATTTCCTGCTTCTCTCTTTCTATTGGAGGACACGTTGGGTTTGAAATTGTGAATTCTGACGTCACGACCAATCATGAAGCACTTTTTTCCGGTTGATACTCACCCATTTTTCACTGATATTTTTATTGAAAAATTGAATAAAGTGAAATATCAAGAGTACGAACGTCAATTTTGTAGTACATATTACCTACTCGACGTTTTCATGAGAATTGTTGATTTTTGCAGTGTGCGGACACCAAGTTTCAGCTAAATGTATCAAAATTTGATGAGTCATATTGAATGTGGGAAATATGGCGAACATGGCTTTGGCTATCGGCTGAAATTTTGGTTGCAATTCCAATTCATCGTCCCATACAATCGAACACAATGTAAAATTATTCGAACCATCCTCTGGTTCGAATTCATAAAATCGGCAATAATAATAACAACAATAATAGAGGAAGGAATCTCTCGTTAGTAGGGACCAGAATACCAGTTAAAATAGTCGCTCGTAATATAGGATTAATAATAATAATTATTATTATAACGGTAACCTAACAGTTCAAATATTTTTTTCGCGCCTTCAGAATTACGAAATGTTCTTCCAAACTGTGAAAGACAGTAGGCATTCTCTTAGATATTTTCGACGATCGATAGACACCAGAATTTTGGAAATACAAAAAGGGAATAAAAAAGAATTGGCACGCACAACCCACAACATGAGATACGAAGTTTGTGATATTGCCTCAAGAATGATGAAACGCAAACATATAAACTCCTGCCGAGTAAAACCGCGAGGCATGTTGAAAGAACGTATGATCCACATTCAGCTAAAAAAATAAAATAAAGTACGCCTCTAACCAGGCAGATATTTATTATTATGTGTAAATACCTCAACGACGAATCAATAACAATAATAAGTGAATGTTGAGAAAAACTCGAATTATTGTTTTATCGATTATTATTACTCCCCCACGAAAAATGATAATTCATATTTACATTACATTTTTGAGCTTCTTAGCGATAAATAATGTTCGCTAATTCCATGAAACTGAAAATAGCAGCTAAAAGTGCTGAATTTAATTCAATTAAATTTAATCAGACAATGAGGTCCGAGTATCAAAACTTTGTGAAATATTACGCAAAGCGAATACTTTTACAAAAACAAAGACATGAATCTCTGCTATTTGATTCCATTCAGAAGAAGCTTGAAATCCTTGGCTGCTTTCAACTACACGCTAATTCCTTGTTGAGGGAGTACTCAATGGGTTTTTACTCCACTAGAATTTTTCACTCTCTCAATACCCATCAGTCAATTTGGAAATTCGTTTTTTATCCTTTTGGATAGCCTCCACCACTCGATTATACGATTGACAGAACATAAAAACTCCGTTTGAATAAATTGCCGAACGACAATAGAGTGCTTGATAAACGTCACACGCAACGGTGGTGCTCGAGTGGATTGGGTGATTATTAAATCGGAATGGAGTGTATGTACGGAAAAATTTTCACCTTTATTGACAATACAGTTAATCAATATCGGCTGCGGTATGTATGCTCAGTAAATAGTATACAGACAAAGTCACGTTTGATAGTGTCGATTATCCCCGGAATCTCGACTGCGACATGTGTGTTTAACATACAGTCGTTGAAAGAACAAATACCGTCTCACAATCATCTTCGAAATTAAGAAAATTATCATCCGTTTATAGAATCGAATGGAATGCTTTGCGGGGACAAGATTAATTTCAGTTTACACACCTGAACGTCTATTTACACCGGAGATTACTTCAACATCGATGAATAAAAACGATGGATTATCCTCATTTTTGTTCATCGATGGCGTTAGAAATATTCTCGAAATTAATTAATAATTATTCAACAGTAATATTGTAAACGCCTATATAAATGCTAAGTTTTTTTTTTGTTTTTCATAAATAAATCATAATTATTATCATCGTTACTCGATACTCGTCGGATATAGTTCAATTGATGTTTGAAATTTAAAACAAAGAATAATAAATCTATCGTCCAAATTCTCCAACGGCGGAATATCTCCGCCCAAGTTATTCAAGATGATATTGAGGCGAGCGAGATCGTCGCAGGCTTCGAACTCCGCCATATTATACTCCATGTCTCTCAACTTCACTCATTATCGATACAAAGCCTCAACATATGGTCAAATGTTTATTCTCGACGAGTTCCTCGCTGGTAATTCACACGCCTACGCCAACCTGATGCTCTGGATTATTTGGAATATCGCTGTAAACAATAAAGAAAACGATAATACGTTTCAATCCCCCGTCTAGATCGGAGTAAAGTCGAATAAATACTCACCGGATCCACATACGACGAAGATAAACAACGCCAGGAGCCAGGGTCCCACGGGAGACGAGTCTTCCGCAGCTTTCTATAAACAAAATTCGAATATCGTGAAGCCCTGTGAAACGAGAAACGTTTCCATATGGCGGAGACACGGAGAGACTGCGGAGTCCGATATCCGCGAAAGTGCGTGAGACTAGATCGCATGTAATGACAGCCAGCTGTTCGTCAAATTTTTGTCTTTACTCACCGAGGACTTCGGCACGTTTCCTCTCAGGGTGATGTTCTTGGTGGCCTTTTCGTTGGCGATACGCATTCTCTGTTTCGGTGCCATTTTATAATTACTTGCGGTCTCCCCTTTTCCTTGTCGAGAAAATATACGCACACGCGACGCTTCGATGCGGTCGAGTCGAAGTCTGACAGAGGTCTGTACGCCCTGACGATTTAAGACTAGTTTCTAAACGAGGCTGACACAAGTCACAACTACGTCGACGACGGTGTTCACAACACTCCGGAAACTATGCGACGATCAGTTCAGCTAGGTTCCGTTGACGCGTGTCGCGTGTGTCGTTCAGAACCGATCTCCCAGAAGTCTGTGCGGCCCACACGTGTCGACTGCCGGAGTCAACGCAGCGACACGAAGGAACGGATTGTTATTATTTCATAGAATTATTCATCGGGGTCTGGATAATCGCAATTTTTATTGATTATTACCTTTTTATACGATTTTATGGATTTTTTCCCGACTCAAGAGACTCTCGTTTGACCAAGGCTGCGCTCCTAACCTCAAAGTTACATTTGACAACAGAATACAGATTGGCGTTTCTTTTAATGATAAAACGATAATACTAACTCTCAAACAGCTTGTCAAGAAATTTTTGTTAGTATTGGAATATACAATTCATATTGTATTTAGTATTGTAATACCGGAATTCATCAACATCGTCCGTAACATTCATTTGTTTCGCATGCTATGATATTTCGAGCCTAGACTGGCTAGAAGTCTGTAATGTACTGTTATCTGGAAAAAAATAAAAAAAATAAACAAAACAAAATCGCTAAGACCGTTTATTATGGATATTTTCCCAAATTAAACCATTTAGGCATCGTTAATTCATGTTTGTTTAATTATGTTATAAGGTGGGGAAAACAAAACATGCGAATGGTAGCCGTGGTTCAATTTCGGAACACATCCCCTCGATGCCGAAATCTACAGGGTGAATTTCTAACGAGGATCAGTCTGAAGTTGTCTGAAATCGGAAAATGAGCTTTCAGACAGTTGTTTTGGCTCCGAACTGTCTGAAAGCTTGTTTCTCGATGCTAAACAACTTCAGACTGTATCTGCATCGTTATAGGGATTCACAATATGGGCGACGTTCAATTGTTTCATAGAAACATTGATCACGAACTTATCTAAGGTGTTTCGCCCAACGTTTATAAGAACCGGGCTTGATGATCGCATGAAAGGATACTAATGATACTAGAGCACTGATATGGCTCGAGATATTTTTAAAATGTATTCCGAAATAAAATCACAGTTACGATTTATATGATTGGTCTTTTTTTTCTGTTGCATTTGATGAATAAAAATTGAAAAATGTGACCGTAAGGGTGGATTCAAATCCGGAATACACCCGAAATAGTAGAAATCTTCGGATTTTAAGTTTCACATTAATTTTTATCGTTACAATTTTTTAGTATATGCGTTCCGTGAAAACATTCAAAAAAAAAAAAATATCAAAATATGCTATATTTCATTGAATATTCATATTATAATAATTCGAGGACAATATTTTACGTATATTTCAAGTAATTTGTATCTCAATACTGAAAATAAGAAACAGAAAGATAATTCAATTGAAATAAAGAATAAAACAAAAATTAATCTTCAACAAATTCTCATAATTTATTATTGTCGTTTCTTTGTTTATACTGGAGTACAAGTTCTGTTTTATTTAGTTTTGTAATTCCTGTTCACCGAGTAAGCATCGACTATTTTTTATTCCTCATAAATTGAAACATAGTTTACAATTATTTTCCGTCGATTGCAGTTACCTCTCGACATCGTATTGTGGCAGCTTCCACAGCCCCAATTAATGCAGATCTAAAAGCGTGTTTTTCCAGGTAGTGTAGAGCAGTGATCGTCGATCCTGGATCAAACACCAAAAAAATCTCATCACACATCCCAACCACCAGCTTTTGCCAATTCTACAAACCTGCAGGAGACGCTACGTCGTCTTTCAGCTGACCAGGATGCTGTTCCGTTTCCAGAACCATCGTTCCTGCTCCCAGAACCGTCTGTGCGGCTAATTTGTAGGCCAGAGGCCTTGGCAGTCCCATTTTAACACCCCCGTCAGCCAGGGCTTCTATCATTACGTACACCTTGAATTTGATAATCCGCGTTAAACAGGAGAGTAACGAACTGTTTCATTTCCAGATATCAGATATAAAATCTCTTACATAGGCGGGACCAGAGCCAGCTAAGGCAGTTACAGGATCGATCATGCTCTCCGAGACCTCTTCGCAGATTCCAACGCTGGAGAATAGCCGACTAGCCAGAGCAGCGTCTTCGTCGTTGGCCTTGGAGCCTCGTGCAAAGACTGTCGCTCCGCAACCCACCAGCGACGGAGTATTCGGCATCACTCTGATAACCGGCGTGCCTTGAGGAAGACCCTGGAGAAGCAGTAACGATGATAGCGTCGAGGGGAATCGTTCGATATGAATAATTCATGAACAGACTTTTTCCAGGGTTTGCAGAGACACACCCATAGCTATGGAGAACGTCAGCTTCTTCGAGGAGTCTTTCAAGTCTGAAAGCACGGCTGGTGCGGCTTGTGGCTTCACAGCGACGATCAGAAGGTCACTGTTATCGGCTACCGTCCTGTTTTCGAACACCGTTTGCGAGCCGATTTCCTGTTCGGAAGAATTGAATGGAGCGACCGAAAGTGAAAAACAATCGGGCCAAAATGAATTTTACATGATTAGAGAAAGTTTAGACTAGCCCGTAATAATCACACCGAAGTAGACTATCGCAATAGTCACACCGGGTCAATTTGAACCGAGGCAACTTTGAGCGATTACTGAAGCAAGACGACGCGTTATATTTCCGTATAAAAATTCACAGACATGATTCGAACATTGGAAAATATTCTCTCATCGATGAAAGTGTGAATTTTTGGTTTTCGGATACTCAAAAAAATTCCTGAAAAAAAGGGGTTTGAAGAACACGGTTTTCTACTAAAAAAAATTCATAACTTTTTCAATTTTCAATATTTTCAATAAATGTTTCCTACAAAAGATGTTAGTTCTGAACTAACGAATTTATTGTTGAACAAAATAAGTCATGTTCCCATTTAAAAAAAACATGTTTGTCATTTTTACGCTGCCATTTGTTATTGAAAAAAATTGAAAAAATTATTTTTGAACGTCCCCCTCCGAACCCTAAAAGTTTAATATTACTTATTACTCGATCCGAGCAGTACTTTCCGAGATAAATCAGGTGTAAGATTAAAATGGGACACCCGGTATAACTATAACTTTAGTCTAAAAGAATGAATTTTTCACTTCTAAATGTTTGAAAATCAGATATTTGGGGCCTGCCAGAAGGAATTAATCTCGTTTCTTGGCTCGAGATAGACAATGAAATTATTTATTGATAAAATTGAATTACCTGAAAGGCTTTAATGCTGCCGATGTCGTTGGGCAAACAACTGGCGACGATCATCTCTGCCTTAGTGAGTCCTAGAGAATAGAATGACCCATGACGACGTGATAAAGTTATAAAGGGTCTGGACCTCACCAGCTCCTATGAATCCCTTGGCCAGAGCCTGGGCCATCTTTCCAGCCCCGAAAAAACCGATCTTTAGCATTTTCTACAGTATATTTATCACCGAAACACCGATTGGAGAAAAAGAAAATTGACGAAACCGGGTCTGAACTGATCGTAGAAAAATTAATAGCGCAGTAACTGAACTTCGGCTCTCAGAGGTCGTAATCTTACTGCTTTACGGCCGCGTCTTCGCCGATTGTTGAGAAACTCTTTCGCTTGATTCATCGCGAGCGTATACGTTGTTAATGTAATTTAATCAATCCCAATAACACGACGATTGGATGGCACAACAACGCTCTAGTCTTGAGACTCTTCGACGATGAATAATCCCGCTGATAAGTGATAGCGAGAGCAAAGAGCTCATTTCATTCGTTTATTTATCCCACAATGAATACTGCAGTAAAAAATTATCGGAATTGCGATTATCGCATGGCACAGTGCATCCGCGTTAATTTGTACGAGTGCGAGTGCGAGTCTCCGTTCATCGTTATCAGCGACACGGAGTATCGGCACATCATTGCTCTTCAATCCTCTGGATAAATAGTAGTTTATTTGTAAGGGGTCTAAATCGGTGTTTTTATCTATCAAACCGATAACGAGGATGGGTTATCTCGGGCTTCATACCAGCTCTCTACCCATGCGGTACTGAAATAAGAAGTCAATCGTTCCTAGTCGTTGATCGGTCAAGCATAAAACATATTTTTTTGAAAATAATTTTTACCTATTTCTATGCACAAGAACTCACATCTTTCCACCAACGGAAATAATAGGAACCTTTATTTCTTTCCACTTCTTCAACCACTCAAAAACAGGTCTGAGGATTCACGATAATCCTGGTTTTACACAGTCTGTTCTTTTATTCCAACTGACCTATCCGAAAATGGGGTGGATCCTATGTTCGTATAGAGATCGTGTTTCAGAGGCTTTTCTTCCGATTTCCACAAATTTCTCGAAAATTCTCACCAGCAGATTTGAATGATGGTCCCGCCGCGATTTCAGCTAGTTTCGCCTGTATCGCGGCAACTGGAGTTACATAAAGTCACGCGGTAGCTTATATTCAGGCGAAATAGACAATTAGCTATATCTGCGATCTTCTATTTCTACTTCGTGTTATTATAGTATTATCTATTGTTTATTAAGTGAGAAAAAGAGTGCCAGTAAACTGTTTATGGCTGAAAAAACAATGATGGATCGAAGTGAATCAACTCAAGTCTGTCCACATCACTTTCACAACGAAAACAGAAACCTGCCAACTCGTCGCTGGCAAAAACACATACCGTGAGTTTTCCTCTATGCGGGTCGGTTGGTGCGCCTGAAGCGGGCGAACCGTACTTGCGTTTCTTGTTATCCCTACTGAAAATGTTAAGGGGAAATGAAAGTCACGTGACTTCGATATGATTTACACTTGGAATTTTCAAACGCTATTTTCTCAGCCAAAACACATTCGATTGATGTGAAATTGATATCAGTGACGTAGAAATACTCAATGAAGGGCCTGCCAATCGTGGATTTTCGAAAATCGAGACGTAATAACAGTTTTTTTAACAATATTGTTCTGTAATCCAAGGAAGTGCTGCCTCTCTCCACAAGGGACAGCACCTCCTTCGGTTACAGAACAATATTGTTACACAAAATTCTGATTATGTCTTTCGATATTCGAAAATCCACGATTGGCATGCCCTTCATTGAGTTTTTCTACGTCACTGATATCAATTTCACATCAATCGAATGTGTTTTGGCTGAGAAAATAGCGTTTGAAAATTCCAAGTGTAAATCATATCGAGGTCACGTGATTTTCATTTCACCTTAATATGAGAAATCATATAATGTTGTGAATGAATTTAGCACGTCACTTGTCATATGTTTCATCTCGTGAATTCAGACAAATATGTAAAAAATCACACAATGAATCACACAGTAGAGGTATAAGTATTAAGTTTGAGGTTAGAAATACTGAATTAATGAATATATTCTACACATTTCACCCAAATGATTCCATTCTACTTCAAAAACGGCTCGAAAATATCGTAGCAAGCCACGGCTGGGCCCCAACTAAATATACTCTGCTTTCGTCAAG